>JARSSU010030628.1:0-39508 GCA_029619165.1 Eurosta solidaginis | reverse complement strand
ACATGAAGAATTTTTGGACCATAGAGTTCACACAAGCGATGTTTACTGCTTAAAGTACAAGCTAAAACTGATTTACAGCTTGCTTTCCTGAATCTCTGTCGCTGCGCTCACACAACATGTAGGTGAACGCCATATACATAGATTTCCCAAGCTCTCAAGTGCATCACTGGTGTAGGTAGGTACATAGATTGATTGCAGTACGCCTGTTGGCCTGCCATAAGCCATACGTATGGTTATGTACTCGCAGACATTTATGTTTTTAGTTGTCATTCTAACTTATTCCTTTGTTTTTTTACTTGGCGAAGTACCTTTAATTTTATACTCAGTTGAGCAGAGCTCACAGAGTATATTAAGTTTGATTGGATAACGGTTGGTTGTACATATATAAAGGAATCGAGATAGATATAGACTTCCATATATCAAAATATCAGGATCGAAAAAAAATTGATTGAGCCATGTCCGTCCGTCCGTCCGTCCGTCCGACCGTTAACACGATAACTTGAGTAAATTTGAGGTATCTTGATGCAAATTTGGTATGTAGGTTCCTGAGCACTCATCTCAGATCGCTATTTAAAATGAACGATATCGGACTATAACCACGCCCACTTTTTCGATATCGAAAATTTCGAAAAACCGAAAAAGTTCGATAATTCATTACAAAAGGCCGATACAGCGACGAAACTTGGTAGATGAGTTGAACTTATGACGCAGAATAGAAAATTACTAAAATTTTGGACACAGTGGGATGGCAGGTGGACGGTACGGAGCGCCGTGGAGTGCCCGAGCTTTTAAAAGAGGTCATTTCCAGAACGTTTTGCAAGCTGTAATTGTGGTAGTCGTGTGAGAGATATCATTATGAAATGTGGCATTATCAACGGTTACACTGATTACGATAGTGTTGACGCTAATAAAAATTAGCAAGAATCGGAGAGAGGACCAGCTGAGCGCACACGTTATAATAAATTTTGTTTAAGTAGAAATTTTTAACAAAAAATTTTGAAATATCGGAAGTTTGACAGTATATAGTAAATTATGTGTCAACACTTCAACTCCAGTAATGATATGGTGCAAGCAAATAATACAAAATATAAAGACAATTTCAAAATGGGCGTGCTCGCGCTTTTTCATTTAATAAATTTGTCTAGGATACTTTTAACGCCATCACGTCGAACAAAATGAACCGAGTCCTTGTGAAATCTGGTAGGACATAGATTTTATGACGTTAACTGTTTTCTGTGAGAATGGCGAAGCGGTTGATGCCACGCCCAGTTTTTATACACATCGTCCGTCTGTCCTTCCGCATGGCGTTAACCTGATAACTTGCGCAAAATCGACATATCTTTAATGAACTTAGTTCACGTGCTTACTTGAACTCACTTTAATCTTGGTATGAAAAATGAACGAAATCCGACTATGACCACCCCACTTTTCGATATCGAAAATTACGAAAAATGAAAAAATGCCATAATTCTATACCAAATACGAAAAAAGGAATGAAACATGGTAAGGTAATTGGATTTTTTTATTGACGACAATATAACTTTAGAAAAACTTTATAAAATGGTTGTGACACCTACCATATTAAGTAGAAGCAAATGAAAAGTTCATAACACCTTTCTTTTGATACCCATATCGGTACATAACATCTTCTAGATCACCCCTGGTCCACCTTTATGGCGATATTCTCGAAACGCGACCACCTGTAGCAACTAAGCACCACTCCCTTTTAAAACCCTCATAACACCTTTCGAATTTGATGCCCATATCGTGCAACACATTCTAGAGTCACCCCTGTCCACCTTTGATGGCGATATCGCGAAACGGCAGTCCACCTATGGAACTAAGGCCCACTCCCTTTTAAATAGCTCATTAACACCATTTCGTTTGATGCCCATATTGTACAATACAAATTCTAGGTCGCGCCTGTGCACCTTTATGGGCGATAGCTCGACAAGGCGTCCACCTATGGAACTAAGGATTACTCCCTTTTACAATACTCATTAACACCTTTACATTTGATACCCATATCGTACAAATGCATTATAGTCGACCCCTGTCCACCTTTATGGCGATATCTCGAAACGGCGACCACCTATACAACAACCAAACTCCCTTTTAAACCCTCATTAATACCTTAATTTGATACCCATATCGTACAAACGCATTCTAGAGTCAACCTGATAACCTTTATGGCTTATCCCTAAATGGCGTCCACCTATAGAACTATGTGTCCCACTCCCTCATAAAATACTCTTTAATGCCTTTCATTTGTACACATGTCATACAAGCACATTCCAGGGTTTCCCTCGGTTCATTTTCTACAGGTTATTTTCCCTTGTGCTGTCACCATAGCTCTCAACTGAGTATGTAATGTTCGGTACACCCGAACTTAACCTTCCTTACTTGTTTGTTAATTCTATTTACATCTGTTTGCTTCAATCACAGGAAGTGAGCCTTACAGGTGCAATGTGTAATCTGTTAGCGATCGGTTTGACATTTTGCCCACAACCATATATGCCTTGAGCGCAAAGTGGTAACGGATAACAGCGAAAACTTATATAAACAAAGTAATATTTTTGAAAAGTAGAAAAGTGAGTCAGAGAATTTGTTTTGTGGTTTAAACAATAACAGCACACGGATACTACTTACATATGTACATTTGCCGCTGCGAGGTTTTATGAATGAAAACATTGTGAGCGTGTAGAAATTTGACATAACAATGGTAAAAACATATTAGTAATAAAGAACATTATGCTAATGACTAATGTAACTAGTCGGTTTCGTCTGATGGAAATTAAAATAAATTTTTAATTCGTTTCTACCAGCCCTAACACTGTTGGCTTAATTACCCAGGCGAGTGAAACACATTCAAAAAATACTTTGTGTTGTTTATACTACCTTTCTCATATGGATCAAATTGTGAAGTCGCCCGAGTAAGAACTCAAGTCAGTCTATATATAAGACACGCGTTTTCAATACGAACGCTTACCCTACCTGTCCTGGTGTATGGATCGGGATCATGAACGGTGTCGAGAAAAGGTGAGGTGGCTCTTGGAGTACTCGAGACACGGGTACTGTGCAAGATTTATGGTACGGTCCATTTTGCCGACACCGAGTATCGAAGAAGGTTTTATGATAAGCTAAAATAAAAGCTCAAAGGCTTCGCTGGCTAGGGCGAAGATCCTACAGCCAAACAAGTATTTCAATCGATATTTAAAAGCAGAGGAAGAAGAAGACCTCCACTGAGTTGGGGTAGGTAAGTGAAGGAAGACTAAGTGGCCTTCAGTGCTTCGAATTCGCATCAGTTACCGCGAAATTTTAAATATACAAGTTACGTAAAAGTACAATTTGGATTTTATAAAAGTTAGTTTGCCTTATTTAATATCCCAAATATGAGAAGGCACCAAGGATGATTTGGTATTTTAAAACTACTTTCATTTCAAAGACACCTCCCGAAAGTTTTGGGATGTGCTATCGATGTTGATGGTGCTTTGCCGCAAATAAATCCGTTAGGTTCTGGTTACAAGTACAATTAAAATACTAGCCCCACTACCTGGGGTACGATTTAATATAGCCACATTGAATCTTCTAGACCATCCCGCCCCCCTCTCCCTAACCCCATCCTCTAGTTCCATGAGGAGCTTGGTGTTGCCAGAGCCTCGCTTGCTAAATATATGTATGATACATTCATATTTGTAACAGGATTCGCCTCACGTATGTGATGTTGACTATTGGGTTGCGGAAGCTTTGTAATGAATTTTGGGAAACTCCTGATTATTTTGCACTTTCTGCTAACGTTCGAATGGCTGAACTGTCGAATATCTTACACCATATTCAGTATTTTAAAACGGACTTTATTTAGACCACTTTGGGAGTAGTATGACAAAATTTTACTTCACTAATAGCTATTTATCCTAAAGTCTACTTTCACGAACATGGCTTCTGGAACAGTTACATCTCATACTTGGTTATTTAGCCATATGCGTATGTATGTGTGAGCAAAGAGGATAAATACAATAAGAGCCGTCACTCGTTATTTTTTAGGCATTTACTCGATGTATACTGAGAGGTAGACGCTACTTTTTTTTTGGGCGAGATGTTTATAAATGTCTTCTATACATTTTCGTGGGGTATTTGTGTTTATTTTTCCGACTGTATTTAATTAACTTATTTAATTCTCTTTCCAAAAATCACAGTTGCACAAGGGGCCTACACGGCGTGGATAAATGCGAGACAATTAAAAATGTCCCTCTCAGAAAATATTCGGCATCAATTTTTTCAATTTCCAGCGAGATACTCGCCACAAAATAACGAGTGACGGCTCTTATTGTATTCATCCTCTTTGGTGTGAGTAACAACTTCTGCGCTTTGCTGATGGTAACGTGATGTGTGATTATTTCTCTTTCTTCTTCACTCTTATCTGCTGACTACATATGGGTATGTGAAATAACCTTTCTTCTTCAAGCTGCTGGTTATGTGTATGGAATATTCTTCGTTGCCTTGTACATAAGTGTGGCTGTTTGCTTTATGTGTACATGTAAATAAGTGTGGCTGCTTCATTTTTTGTTTTTGTGATTATTTACTTACAGCATAGTGATTGGGCTTATCAACTCTAGAATCCCTGATGTGATGTCTATCTAGTACCTCAATACTTTAATACTGCGTAGACTCCTAGAAGCAAGTTGTTTTAGTTAAAGTATGTTTGTTGAATCTAAAACAAACAAGGAAACTTGGGTAAAACATTTTAGTAGGCATTTGAGTATCCTGTATTCGATATCTTAAAAATTCGATGACCTCCGCCTTTGTTAGTATATTTGTGATTATATCATTATATCACACAAAAAAGCGTGTCGCAAAATTTAGCAAATGGGTGTGAGGATATGGAAATTTTTACAAGAACATTACTTTGAAACTACAAATGAGTTTGTTTACAATATGTGTTGACTACCTATTGGAATTACGGAACTACCAACAACTGTTTGTGGTTAAAGTGAATAGTAAGTTACAAGTTTAACAAGTGTGGAATGACGAAAGCATGCATATTATAAATATTATTTATCTACCTTTTTGTATACAAATGAGTCCAAATAGCGCATATATTTAAATTTACATATCACACGCATGTCCCTATTTGGCATGGCAAATAGCATTTGTAATTGTAATTTGGGTAAAAAGGATGGGAAGCTCAAAAAGATACATATGTACAAGCAAGTTAATGTGAGAAGCGTATGACCCACTCCTATTGAAACATATTTTCCTGTAGCGTATTAGTGTGAGTTTTTCGGTTTGAACTAGTTACGGAACTAGTACCAAGAGCTAAGTATACTTTATGTAGGGAAATTGATCAACACCTTCTTAGATATCGTTGTATAGTTGCGAACACGATAATAGCATAGACAATTTAAATTTCATCAATCTCAAGAATTTCTTAACTGAAACAATGCAAACCAATATCAAAAACGTTTTCTAAGATTCGAGAACTTTTTTCAGAATATTTTCGAGTATGTTGTATCGTAGCCAACCAATTTTAGTTTAACGTAGTACAATTTATAAGTCTCTCAAAATTCGCATCGATTTTTGACTATTTTTTTTTCGACGGTTGTTTTAAGATTTTCTACTAGATTAAAAGTAAAGCTATGCGTTCTTTGTAAGAAGAAAAATCTAAAATATTGGAAAAAAAATTGCCAAAATTGATGCGAATTTCGAGAGAGCTATAACTGTTACTTTGTGAGACTAAGGGCCTCATTCTCTATTACGAAACGAACGTTCGTTTCGCTTCACAGATAGAAATTACTTGTAATTTGTAGCAGTTCCGACTAGTTACGTACTAGTTCTTTATATTGTTGGGTTTATTCAAATATCTGTTTGTAATTCATTTACTTTTATTTGTTATTTTATTAGTCTTTTCTCATTACATTTTATTTAGTTTTATGTTTATGTGTTTTTTGGGTAGGTTAGGGTCACACATTATGAGCGTTGACGAATAAATTTATTTCTTTAGTGAATAAAATTACACATTTCACCTGGGTCACGTACGTGAGTAGCAACAATAAAATAGTAAATACAACGGGGACGCGGCACACATTCCAGTAAAGTTATCAAAGGAATATGTACAAGTATATAGAGTACATAGATATTCACATATGTATATAAACAAAAGGTGTTTTAAAATATATTTGGTTTAAGTTGTTGAGGGGTTTTGGGATAACTCAGCATAGCGCATTTTTGTACCTTGCATGAAAATGAAATGATATATTAAGTTTGTCACGAATCTAAAAATTGTAAGTCCGTAAAGGAGAAGGGATATACCCACCAATAAGTATAGCGAAATGATCAGGATGAAGAGCTAAATTGATCTAGCCATGTTCGTCTGTCTGTTTGTAGGCAAACTAGTCCCTCAATTTTTGAGATATCTTGATAAAATTTCGTGAGTGGATAAATTTAGGTGTGAGATCAGACATTTGGCGGAACTGGCCGATCGGACTACTATAGCATATATACATACTATAGCATACAACCGCTTTTTCAGAAAACAGATTTTTCTCATATCTTCCTTAATTTATCAGATTGAAGCTTCAAGTTCACCATATGCTTTCGTATATTTCACATATTGGTGTCTGAAAAATCATTTGTTGTATATGTAGCATATATTTTCCATAACGGATTGTTCAGATAAGAAACTTTTCGTAATTACTGCCCCATTTCAAAAGCTAGAACCTTCAAATTTCACCGAATGCTTACGTATGTAGCATATATTGTTGTCTGGAAAAAGTATAGAGATCGGTGATATATATATTATATACTTCATATAAACTGTCATTTCTGTCCCCTTTATAACGTTAGAATCTTCAAATTTTATCAAATACTTACGTTTACGGCATATATTGTTAACATAAGTGATTCATGGTCAAAGCTATTTCATGCAGACCACAAAAACGTGAAACTTTTGCATCCTCAGAGAAAGTACCCACCAATTTTTTATTTATCTTCAAATCGTTATATATTTCAATAAAATCACTATATATTTCATGTCTTATACACCGATTATAATGGGTATTACGAATAGGATAAGATTATTGTTCAGTCCCATTCATGAAGGTATGAAGCCTTCGGCACAGCCCAAGACTGTCCCGTCCTTACTTGTTCAATTTAATATCTACAAAGTTTTTTTCCTGTAACGCCTATTGATACGCGTCGCTTTATCATCTCATCGATGCACTGTTCACTGAAGTTTATATTTTCATCCAATCTCTTACTTCCTATATTTTACGTATATGCATGGTTATCACATTTACTTGTATGAAATGTCGGAAAATTTGAAGGCTCTTTTCATTGTATAGAATAAAGTATCTAAAAATCTTAAAACCATTGAAAGTAAAAACCATTCTTGTAATGAGAAACAATTCGGTAATTTTTATACTCAGTTGAGCAGAGCTCACAGAGTATATTAAGTTGATTGGATAACGGTTGGTTGTTCATATATAAAGGAATCGAGATAGATATAGACTTCCATATATCAAAATAATCAGGATCGAAAAAAATTTGATTGAGCCATGTCCATCCGTCCGACCGTTAACACGATAACTTGAGTAAATTTTGAGGTATCTTGATGAAATTTGGTACGTAGGTTCCTGAGCACTCATTTCAGATCGCTATTTAAAATGAACGATATCGGACTATAACAACGCCCACTTTTTCGATATCGAAAATATCGAAAAACCGAAAAAGTGCGATAATTCATTACCAAAGACAGATAAAGCGACGAAACTTGGTACGTGAGTTGAATTTATGACGCAGAATAGAAAATTAGTAAAATTTTGGACAATGGGCGTGGCACCGCCCAGTTTTAAAAGAAGGTAATTTAAAATTTTGCAATCTGTAATTTGTCAGTCGTTGAAGATATCATAACGAAATTTGGCAGGAACGTTACTACTATTACTATATGTACGCCTAATAAAATGTTAGCAAAATCGGAGAAGGACCACGCCCACTTTTAAACAACATTTTTTTTTAAAGTAAAATTTTAACAAAAAATGTAATATCTTTACAGTATATAAGTAAATTATGTCAACATTCAACTCCAGTAATGATATGGTGCAACAAAATACAAAATAAAAGAAAATTTCAAAATGGGCGTGGCTCCGCCCTTTTTCATTTAATTGGTCTAGAATACTTTTAAGGCCATAAGTCGAACAAAAATTTACCAATCCTTGTGAAATTTGGTAGGTGCATAGGTTCTACGACAGTAACTGTTTTCTGTGAAAACGGGCGAAATCGGTTGATGCACGCCAGTTTTTATACACAGTCGTTCGTATGTCCTTCCGCATGGCCGTTAACACGATAACTTGAGCAAAAATCGACATATCTTTAATGAACTTAGTTCACGTACTTACTTGAACTCACTTTATCTTGGTATGAAAAATGAATCGATATCGAAAATTACGAAAAATGAAAAAAATGCCATAATACCAAATACGAAAAAAGGGATGAAACATGGTGAGGTAATTGGATTGGTTTATTGAAGCGAAATTAACTTTAGAAAAACTTTATAAAATGGTTGTGACACCTACCATATTAAGTAGAAGAAAATGAAAAAGTTCTGCAGGGCGAAATAAAAAACCCTTAAAATCTTGGCAGGTATTACATATATAAATAAATTGGCGGTATCCAACAGATGATGTTCTGGGTCAACCCTGGTCCAATTTTGGTCGATATCTGGAAAACGCCTTCACATATACAACTACCACCACTCCCTATTAAAACTCTCATTAATACCTTTAATTTGATACCCATATCGTACAACACATTCTAGAGTCACCCCTGGTCCACCTTTATGGCGATATCTCGAAACGGCGTCCACCTATAGAACTAAGGCCCACTGCCTTTTAAAATACTCATTAACACCTTTCGTTTGATGCCCATATTGTACAAACAAATTCTAGGGTCACCCCTGGTCCACCTTTATGGCGATATCTCGAAACGGCGTCCACCTATGGAACTAAGGATTACTCGCTTTTAAAGTACTCATTAGCACCTTTCATTTGATACCCATATCGTACAAACGCATTCTAGAGTCACCCCTGGTCCACCTTTATGGCGATATCTCGAAAAGGCGACCACCTATACAACAACCACCACTCCCTTTTAAAACCCTCATTAATACCTTTAATTGATACCCATATCGTACAAACACATTCTAGAGTCACCCCTGGTCCACCTTTATGGCGATAACTCGAAACGGCGTCCACCTATGGAACTAAGGATTACTCCCTTTTAAAATACTCATTAACACCTTTCTTTTGATACCCATATTGTACAAACAAATTCTAGGGTCACCCCTGGTCCACCTTTATGGCGATACCTCGAAACGGCGTCCACCTATGGAACTAAGGATTACTCCCTTTTAAAATACTCATTAACACCTTTATTTGATACCCAATCGTACAAACGCATTCTAGAGTCACCCCTGGTCCACCTTTATGGCGATATCTCGAAAAGGCGACCACCTATACAACTACGACCACTCTCTTTTAAAAACCCTCATTAATACCTTTCATTTGATACCCATATCGTAAAAACAAATTCTAGGGTCACCCCTAGTCCACCTTTATGGCGATATCTCGAAACGGCGTCCACATATAGAACTAAGGATTACTCCGTTTTAAAATACTCATTAACACCTTTCATTTGATACCCATATCGTACAAACGCATTCTAGAGTCACCCCTGGTCCACCTTTATGGCGATATCTCGAAACGGCGTCCACCTATGGAACTAAGGATTACTCCCTTTTAAAATATCATTAACACCTTTCATTTGATACCCATATCGTACAAACGCATTCTAGAGCCACCCCTGGTCCACCTTTATGGCGATATTTCGAAACGGCGTCCACCTATAGAACTAAGGCCCACTCCCTTTTAAAATACTCACTAACACCTTTCGTTTGATACCCATATTGTACAAACAAATTCTAGGGTCACCCCTGGTCCACCTTTATGGCGATATCTCGAAACGGCGTCCACCTATGGAACTAAGGATTACTCCCTTTTAAAATAATCATTAACACCTTTCATTTGATACCCATATCGTACAAACGCATTCTAGAGCCACCCCTGGTCCACCTTTATGGCGATATCTCGAAACGGCGTCCACCTATGGAACTAAGGATTACTCCCTTTTAAAATACTCATTAGCACCTTTCATTTGATACCCATATCGTACAAACGCATTCTAGAGCCACCCCTGGTCCACCTTTATGGCGATATCTCGAAACGGCGTCCACATATGGAACTAAGGATTACTCCGTTTTAAAATACTCATTAACACCTTTCATTTGATACCCATGTCGTACAAACGCATTCTAGAGTCACCCCTGGTCCACCTTTATGGCGATATCTCGAAACGGCGTCCACCTATGGAACTAAGGATTACTCCCTTTTAAAATACTCATTAGCACCTTTCATTTGATACCCATATCGTACAAACGCATTCTAGAGCCACCCCTGGTCCACCTTTATGGCGATATCTCGAAACGGCGTCCACCTATGGAACTAAGGATTACTCCTTTTAAAATAATCATTAGCACCTTTCATTTGATACCCATATCGTACAAACGCATTCTAGAGCCACCCCTGGTCCACCTTTATGGCGATATCTCGAAACGGCGTCCACATATGGAACTAAGGATTACTCCCGTTTTAAAATACTCATTAACACCTTTCATTTGATACCCATATCGTACAAACGCATTCTAGAGTCACCCCTGGTCCACCTTTATGGCGATATCTCGAAACGGCGTCCACCTATAGAACTAAGGCCCACTCCCTTTTAAAATACTCACTAACACCTTTCGTTTGATACCCATATTGTACAAACAAATTCTAGGGTCACCCCTGGTCCACCTTTATGGCGATATCTCGAAACGGCGTCCACCTATGGAACTAAGGATTACTCCCTTTTAAAATATCATTAGCACCTTTCATTTGATACCCATATCGTACAAACGCATTCTAGAGCCACCCCTGGTCCACCTTTATGGCGATATCTCGAAACGGCGTCCACATATGGAACTAAGATTACTCCGTTTTAAAATACTCATTAACACCTTTCATTTGATACCATATCGTACAAACGCATTTTAGAGTCACCCCTGTTCCACCTTTATGGCGATATCTCGAAACGGCGTCCACCTATGGAACTAAGGATTACTCCCTTTTAAAATAATCACTAACACCTTTCGTTTGATACCCATATTGTACAAACAAATTCTAGGGTCACCCCTGGTCCACCTTTATGGCGATATCTCGAAAACGGCGTCCACCTATGGAACTAAGGATTACTCCCTTTTAAAATAATCATTAGCACCTTTCATTTGATACCCATATCGTACAAACGCATTCTAGAGCCACCCCTGGTCCACCTTTATGGCGATATCTCGAAACGGCGTCCACCTATGGAACTAAGGATTACTCCTTTTAAAATAATCATTAGCACCTTTCATTTGATACCCATATCGTACAAACGCATTCTAGAGCCACCCCTGGTCCACCTTTATGGCGATATCTCGAAACGGCGTCCACATATGGAACTAAGGATTACTCCCGTTTTAAAATACTCATTAACACCTTTCATTTGATACCCATATCGTACAAACGCATTCTAGAGTCACCCCTGGTCCACCTTTATGGCGATATCTCGAAACGGCGTCCACCTATAGAACTAAGGCCCACTCCCTTTTAAAATACTCACTAACACCTTTCGTTTGATACCCATATTGTACAAACAAATTCTAGGGTCACCCCTGGTCCACCTTTATGGCGATATCTCGAAACGGCGTCCACCTATGGAACTAAGGATTACTCCCTTTTAAAATAATCATTAGCACCTTTCATTTGATACCCATATCGTACAAACGCATTCTAGAGCCACCCCTGGTCCACCTTTATGGCGATATCTCGAAACGGCGTCCACCTATGGAACTAAGGATTACTCCCTTTTAAAATAATCATTAACACCTTTCATTTGATACCCATATCGTACAAACGCATTCTAGAGTCACCCCTGGTCCACCTTTATGGCGATATCTCGAAACGGCGTCCACCTATGGAACTAAGGATTACTCCCTTTTAAAATAATCATTAGCACCTTTCATTTGATACCCATATCGTACAAACGCATTCTAGAGCCACCCCTGGTCCACCTTTATGGCGATATCTCGAAACGGCGTCCACCTATGGAACTACGGATTACTCCCTTTTAAAATAATCATTAACACCTTTCATTTGATACCCATATCGTACAAACGCATTCTAGAGTCACCCCTGTTCCACCTTTATGGCGATATCTCGAAACGGCGTCCACCTATGGAACTACGGATTACTCCCTTTTAAAATAATCATTAACACCTTTCATTTGATACCATATCGTACAAACGCATTCTAGAGTCAACCCTGATCCACCTTTATGGCTATATCCCTAAATGGCGCCCACCTATAGAACTATGGCCCACTGCCTTTTAAAATACTCATTAACACCTTTCGTTTGATGCCCATATTGTACAAACAAAGTCTAGAGTCACCCCTGGCCCACCTTTATGGCGATATCTCGAAAAGGCGACCACCTATACAACTACCACCACTCTCTTTTAAAAGCCTCATTAATACCTTTAATTTGATACCCATATCGTACAAACACATTCTAGAGTCAACCCTGATCCACCTTTATGGCGATATCCCTAAATGGCGTCCAGCTATAGAACTATGGCTCACTCCCTCATAAAATACTCTTTAATACCTTTCATTTGATACACATGTCATACAAACACATTCCAGGGTTTCCCTCGGTTCATTTTCCTACATGGTTATTTTCCCTTATGTTGTCACCATAGCTCTCAACTGAGTATGTAATGTTCGGTTACACCCGAACTTAACCTTCCTTACCTGTTTTTTTTTGATATCACGTCCCTAACTGTATAAGATCCCGTCTAGGCTGCCAATTAAAAAATGCGCTAACTTAGCATTTGTTTAAAGGAAATTTTATTACAGCTATTTTTTATGAAGATGAAGAATCTCCCATCTCGATAACGATCGTTTGGTTCTATTTGATGCACCCTGTTATACTCACATATCTATGACATACATAAAAGGGCTGTCTACAAAAAGCCATTCTACATTGCAACACCGCTTTAGCTTAATTTTGACATTTTTTAAAGGCTTCTAGATTCTTTAAAATACTTTTTTTGGCCAAGCGGAAGATATGGCTATTCGCCAGGAAGGAATGGGATGAGCTTTTTCAAAATTTCGATTTTTATTATTTGTTCGCCTTTGATATTTTTTCAAATTATTGGGTTTTATAATATTTTATGAAAAAAAGTGGAAAGAAAAAACTCTTATATTTAAATATGTTTAACCAACATTTCTGTAGTTTCTACGAGAATAGGCTTAAAATTTTAGTTTTAAGATATACCACCTTTTGAGAACTAGTCCCGGAGAGAGCGATGCGTTATATTTTTTTAGTTTTGAAATAAATTATGACATTTGTCGTTGCTTTTAATAGGTTGAGCTAGGCAGAAAATACAGGGGCGAAAAAGGGGCCATTGTGATGTCTCTCACTATGGCCACTATCGTGAATAGAACCGCTTCTTGGAACCAATATAAATACATATGTAGGTGCCGCTTTGATTGCGAGTTTGGATACTTCCGCAAGGTCTTTGGAAGATGGTAGACTGATAAAAGCTTACCGGCATTCTATAAAGTAGCTGACTTCACAAAGTTGATGATGAATGACTCGTCTAAAGCAAATTAACCCTATTTATAATGCTTAGTGCTTGATTTTCATCACCTCAAAATGCCTGGCACCGAAAACTGCCTTAAACTGACTCGAAGTCGCACCTAGTTGTTCATAAGAAGTGTTTACAAAAACAAATCCAAATTTTCAGTAACTCATATATCCTGGTCGGCTGAAAGAGGAACTTTGAAACACAAACTTGAAAGCCTTTTTCGCTACTTACCAAAAGTTGTCCAAATTTCAGCGAATTAGGCGTGAATCGGCAGGATGATTTTACATGGAATGCCCCATAAGTACACACAATCTTTTATTGAGGTGCTTACAGCAATGAACTGCGAACAAATGTCAAACAAAAATTTTGTTTCTTTACTCAACTGACATTTCAATTGTTCAATCACAGCGTTAACGCCTTTTATTTGTATGTGTTTGTGTTGGCACACTCCTAGTTTACATTTACGTAAAAAAATTAATTTTATATGA
Organism: Eurosta solidaginis; assembly: GCA_029619165.1. Lineage (NCBI taxonomy): Eukaryota > Metazoa > Arthropoda > Insecta > Diptera > Tephritidae > Eurosta > Eurosta solidaginis. The sequence continues at coordinate 25,240 of JARSSU010030628.1, read as the reverse complement.
AGGCACGCAGGCAGAACGCTCCCGGAAACAAGGAAATAAGTTGCGATTGATGATGGAAAAAAATTACAAAACTATTCACAGCGAAGGATGCCAGGACATGTTTTCGAATAGAAGATTCTTCATCAATCAACCTTTCGGGGTATTAGGATGCAGGACTTGGTACCTACAGTCACAGGTGTGTAGAAGCCGGTACTTCTATCAATCAGTGTTGTAGTGTAGCAATTCTACAGGCAGCTTCATTTGACATTTTCTTTTTCACCAACACAGGGTGACTAACGCTCAGGTAAATCGATAATTGCGAATGTTTTGTAGTAAAAATCGCAACAATTTATTTTGAGTACACAAAACTAAAGAAAACAGCTGATTTTTGTTTATACCTTTAGCATGCCTCAGCATGGCAAAAACGAGAATTTGAATAACCTTTAGATAAATAACTAAATAAATAACTAATAACTGAAGATGGTAAAAACGGTAGTCAGCACCATAACTTCTCCGCTGTATGACTTAGCTTCATCGAACCTACCATTGTGTGGTATAACGCAATTTATGCAAAATACTTTCGAAAAGCTATTACACGTGATACAAATTACGAGAAAGTGGTGCAGCACCATTATGAAGCCAAGAGGTTTTATAATGTTTCCAAATGCATATCTTCAGAAAGTGTTTTAGTAGCGCAAGGTAATTACGATTTTTCCAAACTTCCAATTTGTTGATTTTAATGGTTGTTTTGGTATTTTTAAAATTCCCCAAACAAAAAATTTATAACGCTATTTGTCTTTTATTTTTTAGTGCATTCCATTTTTTGTTAATTCGTTTGTATATTTCGGTTATTGTGTTTGAGATGAATTGCACTTTCTCACTAATTGCAGTTTTACTGTGCCCGATTCTTTTTTGATTTGTTTACTTTCATCAATTTTTCTTTCTTCTTTAGTTACTGCATCAATTAATCTTAATTTTTACGCTCGTTTTTGTGTAATAATTTTGTTTGACTATTTCTTTCGTTTATTCGAGTTATACTACTTTGAATTTTCTATGAAGTCATAAAAGCTCATTAGGCATAATAGTTTTTTTCTTTTTAATTTTGTATATATGTTTGAAGTATCTATATGTGTACTATTATGTAATATCAATTAATAATTATTCACAATTAAATTGTGCTTAAGAACTGCTCATTAGTTAAATGAAAAGCTACTTTATTGAGACTTCAATCTTGATTGGTCGTATAGCTGTTGATTGCGAGCTTTATGACCACTTGATGGTGTTGAAGCTCTTATCAGATAGAAACAATGTGGAGCTCATTCATACAGTTTGTAAAATATTACACTTACGTTGTCGAAACTAATATGCAATAATTATTAATGAGATTTGATTGTTCTTGCCTTAGCGTATTAATCTCAACCGTTCATATTATGTGCCAACATCCTTCTTATGCAATTTAAAATAGCTTCGATTGGTTTATGAAATTTATAGTGGATGTGTTGTAACATTAGAATAGCAATAACCAGATTGAAAAACAACAAGGCCGTAGGCGCTGATGGATTGCCTGCGGAGCTATTCAAGTGCGGCGGCGAGGAGTTGGTAAGGCGCATGCAGCAGCTTCTTAGCAAAATATGAGCGGACGAGTGCATGCCCGACGGTTGGAATTTAAGTGTTCTTTGCCCAGTCCACAAGAAGGGGGATACTGCAAAATGCACCAACTACCGTGGAATCAGCCTTCTTAATATCGCATATAAGGTCCTTTCAAGTGTATTGTGCGAAAGATTGAAGCCCACCGTGAACCGGCTGATTGGACCTTATCAGTGCGGCTTCAGACCTGGTAAATCTACCATCGACCAGATTTTCAAAACGCGCCAAATCTTGGAAAAAATCCGCGAAAAAAGAATCGACACACATCAACTCTTCGTCGACTTTAAAGCCGCCTTCGACAGCACGAAAAGGAGCTGCCTATATGCCGCTATGTCTGAATTTGGTTTCCCCGCAAAACTTATACGGCTGTGCAAAATGACGTTGAGCAACACCATCAGCTCAGTCAGAATTGGGAAGGACCTCTCCGAACTGTTCGAAACTAAACGAGGTGTCAGACAGGGTGACCCCCTATCGTGCGATTTCTTTAATTTGATACTGGAGAAAATTATACTAGCTGCAGAACTTAACCGCACTGGAAACAATATACTATAAAAGCGTGCAATTACTGGCATATGCTGATGACATTGATATCATCGGCCTAAACACCCGCGCTGTTAGTTCTGCTTACACCAAACTGGAAAAAGAAGCGGTAAAGATTGGGTTTGATGGTGAATGAGGACAAAACGAAGTACCTGCTGTCATCGAGCAAAGAGTCAGCGCATACGCGCCTTGGCAACCACGCTACTGTTGGCAGCCATAATTTCGAAATAGTAAAAAGACTTCGTTTATTTGGGAACCAGCATCAATACTAGCAACAACATCAGCACTGCAATCCAGCGAAGAATCAATCTTGCCAATAAATGCTACTTCGGACTAGGTAGGTAATTGAAAAGTAAAGTCCTCTCTCGGCGAATGAAAATCATACTCTACAAGCCAATTATCTTACCCGTCCTGCTATATGGGTCAGAAGCATGGACCATGACATCAGCAGATGAAGCGGCTTTGGGAGTGTTGGAGAGAAAAGTTCTTCGAAAGATTTATGGACCCATACGCGTTGGCGATGGCGAGTACCGAAGAAGATTTAATGATGAGCTGTACGAGCTATACGCAGACATCAACATAGTGCAGTGAATTAAAACGCAGCGGCTGCGCTGGATAGGCCATGTTATGCAAATGAAAGATGATGCTCCGGCCAAGAAAGTGTTTCTATCGGAACCCGCCTATGGAAGCAGAGGTAGAGGGCGGCCCCCACTCCGTTGGAAGGACCAGGTGGAAAAACGATTTAAACAATCTTGGTGTGACCAATTGGCGCCGGTTGGCGGAGCGACTGGCGCGCCTTGTTGGACGGCCATAACTGTTTAGATGGTTAAGCGCCAATTAAGTAAGTAAGTAAGTGTTGTAACATTTCAAAAGAACACAAATCCTACAGACTGTTGATATTGTCTCACTTAATTTTATAGGTTAGTGTTCAGGAAACTCTAAAACCTGTTTAAATCTCTCATATCTTTGGATAAGGTAATGATCACCCGAACTTTGTGGTCGGTTCAAAAACCGTTATTATGGAGCGTGAAACAAATTGTTATAGTTCATGAAAATAGGCGACTTCACCGGTGCCTAAATCAATATCATATCCAGCTTCCGGACCAAACAAAAAAATATTCATCAAGCCACATGAGCATGATTAAATTTCGTTAAGTCAATCGTGCCGCCACCGAGGAAAAATTTGGAATTGGGATAGAAATCAAAACAGGACGCTGTAAACTACCCTTTATGATCTAAGTTGGAAGAAGACGTAGATTCAAAGAGCTTATGTCTACAGAGTGCTTACATTATGGGATGAACAATTAAATGGAGGCAGCAATGTGCAAAATATAGGAACGAGCTCTCCGAGCCGTTCGAAACCAAAAGAGGATTAAGAGAGATTGATCGAAAAGAAGAGTCTCAGCGGAAAGAATCCAGCTCAAAACTTCGCTATGCAGCTTTAGACTAAACAGGCAAGTGAGCAATAAAGCATTGTCTTCGCCAACGAAAATCTGTCTCAACAAGCAACTGTTATTTCCTGTCCTGCTACAAGGTGCAGAAGTATATGAACTGACTATGTTAGATGAAGAAACTTTTTTATTACAAAGAAATGGTTTTGAAAAGTTTTTGTGGAAGTTTGAGCATTGGCGAGAGAGCGTACCGAAGAGCTTTACGTGCTTTATGGAGATATCAACATAGTCCAGCACTGTCAGCAGACGCTCCTACCCAGACATAATTCTCAGGGCAATTGCCTTTGAGAACAGAGGAGAGAGAAGCTGAATGAAGCATTGAATTTCTAAGATAATTTTTTAAGCAATCTAAAGAGACGACCTAGAATTTGCATCATATTGAAGGATCACTACAAGCTTACTTTTCAAAATAACTTTTTATTTTATAGAATCAAATTTAAATAAAACCTAAGGATCTTAATCAAAGATATATAGAGATTATTAAATAACTAACACATACAAAAATACTCTCCAGACGTGAGTCTTTGAATCAGTGCTCGCTGAGGCATAAGCTAAACTTAATGATTAATAAAATCAACACTTAAAAATAAATTTAAAAAAATTTCTGAAATAATTTAAGAATTGTTTAGCAGCATTTGTATTTTAAACAAAAACAAAACCACACATAAATGCCACAGTCAGAATTCATAACCCGCAACGAATTAAGTTGATGATGCAGAGAATTAATTTAATTTCGATTTTTTTTATTTTCATGAAACATAAAAAACAAAACAATGAAATATATGGTATATACTGAAATATATACACGTAATATATCTATATGTGTTAAAAAGCACATTCATCAGTTCGACACTTGGCAGCCGCCAATAGATCATAATCGGATTTAATTATTTATTGATCAATGAAGTGAGAGCATGAATAAACGAAAACACATAACTAAATTTACATATACAGCCTTGCTTAATATTTTTTAAGCATTTGCATATACATTAGGGTTGGCTAATCTGATGGAGCTTTTGTTTCGACTTGAAGATTCGTAGTAAGATTAACCTATATTATTTTCTGGGTGCGATTGAGAAATTTTCAAATCTTTTCGAAAACTTCACATACTTCATAAAACGGGTTTACCTTTGTAGTGTTTTTATCATGATTAGTATCTAAAACGTAGGATATCGCTCAGAAAATAGACCCGACCAAATGTGCAGCAACAGACACAAAAATAGCAGTCGCAAATTTAATCATATTGTGACGAATATTAGCATCACTCTGCTATTAGTAAATAATCACACACAACAAAAACAGGAAGCAGCCACACTTAAGTACATGTACCCACACTTATGTAGAAGGCAACGAAGAATATTCCATACACGTAGCCAGCAAGGGTATAAAAGCAGCGCAAGCTGAGGGATAACTAATCAGTTTTGATTTAAACACTATATTAGGTGTAAAGTATAATTGTGAAGTACTGCTCCCAAAGGAGTCTAAATAAAGGACCATTTTGCAATAATGAATATTTTAGGTTTTTTTCGACAGTTCAGCGATTCGAACGTTAGAAGAAGGTGTATTATTATCAGGCATTTCCCAAATTGTTTCAATATTTTGTCGATTAAATTCTTCTTTGTTATTTTCGGAAGTTTAAGAAATAACCTTCATGTAATTTAAACTGTGCAAACAAAAAACTTATTCGAAAAAGTTCGAGAACTCGAGGAAATTTTCCGCAAATTTCGAACTTTTTATTTAGAAATGTCGGAATTTTGTTAAATATGCAGTTTTGTAGCCCGATCAACTTTAGTCCCACAATATAGAAGCTATACGAAATTGAAATATCTTTTCCAAAGGGTGCATTATTTTTTTCAATTTAAAGGTCGCATGCATGGCTTTATTTTTTATATAGAACAAACTGTGAAACAATTGGGCTACAAAACTGTATACTCCAAAAAATTCCAAAAACTCGAAACAAAATGTTGGAAATATTCGTAAAATTTTTCAAATTTTGGCATTTGTTCGAAAACGTTTTTTAAAATGTTTTAATAATTTCATTTACAAAATTTATGGAAGTTTTTTCTTAAGTTATCGAAAATGAGTAATCGAACTTAATTCATCAATTTTGATTAAAATTGTCACTGCTATTTTCGTAAACGCAGCTGTATATGTATGTAAACATTGCATTCTGCATGCTGTTATTGATTTTAATGCCTGATTGGTTTTAACTGTTAGTTGATAGCAAAATTTACTTGTTTTTAGTTGCAAATTACAAAATTAATTGCCAACTAAAAAAGGGAAATCTTATAGCTGCAATGGATCGTAAATTAATCGTTAATTCGTGAAATTGGTCAACAATGACTGCATCAGACAATAATTACATGATGACTGACAACTCAAGAGAGGGAGATGAAACTATTTTTATACTCAGTTGAGCAGAGCTCACAGAGCATATTAACTTTGATTGGATAACGGTTGGTTGTTCAGGTATAAAGGAATCGAGATAGATATAGACTTCCATATATCAAAATTATCAGGATCGAAAAAAAATTTGATCGAGCCATGTCCGTCCGTCCGTCCGTCTGCCGTTAACACGATAACTTGAGTAAATTTTGATGTATCTTGATTAAATTTGGTATGTAGTTTCCTGAGCACTCATTTCAGATCGCTATTTAAAATGAACAATATCGGACAAGCCCACTTTTTCGATATCGAAAATTTCGAAAAACCGAAAAAGTGCGATAATTCATTACCAAAGACGAATAAAGCAATGAAACTTGGTAGATGAGTGAAACTTATGACGCAGAATAGAAAATTGGTAAAATTTTGGACAATGGGCGTGGCACCGCCCACTTTTAAAAGAAGGTAATTTAAAAGTTTTACAAGCTGTAATTTGGTAGTCGTTGAAGAAAATTTGGCAGGAAACGTTACTCCTATTATTATATATGTTTAATAAAAATGAGCAAAATCGGAGAACGACCATGCCCACTTTTAAAAAAAATTTTTTTTTGAGTCAAATTTTAACAAAAATTAATATCTTTACAGTATATAAGTAAATTATGTCAACATTCAACTCCAGTAATGATATGGTGCAACAAAATGCAAAAATAAAAGAAAATTTCAAAATGGGCGTGGCTCCGCCCTTTTTCATTTAATTTGTCTAGGATACTTTTAATGCCATAAGTCGAACAAAAATTTACCAATCCTTGTGAAATTTGATAGCGGCTTATATTCTGGAACGATAACTTATTTATGTGAAAAAGGGCGAATTCGGTTAAGCCACGCCCAGTTTTTATACACAGTCGACCGTCTGTCCTTCCGCTCGGCCGTTAACACGATAACTTGAGCAAAAATCGATATATCTTTACTAAACTCAGTTCTCGTACTTATCTGAACTCACCTTGTATTGTTATACAAAATGGCCGAAATTTGACTATGACCACGCCCACTTTTTCGATATCGAAAATTACGAACAACGAAAAAATGCCATAATTCTATACCAAATACGAAAAAAGGGATGAAACATGGTATTTGGATTAGTTTATTGACGCAAAATGTAACTTTAGAAAAAAACTTTGTAAAATGGGTGTGACACCTACCATATTAAGTAGAATGAAATGAAAAAGTTCTGCAGGGCGAAATAAAAACCCCTTGAAATCTTGGCAGGAATACTGTTCGTGGTATTATATATATAAATAAATTAGCGGTATCCAACAGATGATGTTCTGGGTCACCCTGGTCCACATTTTGGTCGAAATCTGGAAAACGCCTTCACATATACAACTACCACCATTCCCTTTTAAAAGCTGCATTAATACCTTTAATTTGATACCCATATCGTACAAACACATTCTAGAGTCACCCCTGGTCCACCTTTATGGCGATATTTCGAAAAAGGCGAACACCTATAGAACTAAGGTCCCACTCCTTTTTAAAATACTCATTAACACCTTTCGTTTGATACCCATATTGCACAAACGCATTCTAGGGTCACCCCTGGTCCACCTTTATGCCGATATCCCTAAATGGCGTCCACCTATAGAACTATGGCCCACTCCCTCTTAAAATACTCTTTAATACCTTTCATTTGATACACATGTCATACAAACACATTCCAGGGTTGCCCTCGGTTCATTTTCCTACATGGTTATTTTCCCTTATGTTGCCACCATAGCTCTCAACTGAGTATGTAATGTTCGGTTACACCCGAACTTAACCTTCCTTACTTGTTTTAACTATAAAAAAGAATATGTCAAGTCTATTAGCCAAATAGAGCTTAGCGGCAAAAATATCGATTTTCCCTTGGCATCAACTGTCTAAACTTTAAAGCTCTAAGATGGACCGTTGAGACGTTATTGCTCAAGTAATTAGGGCTTTTGAATAAAAAACTGGTCTTGGTAAAATTTATCGATTTAAAATCAAACAGGTTTAGATTATTATCGGTATTCTATGAAATAGTCATCGATTTGTTATCAAAAATTTATCGTTTTACTATCGCGGAATTATCGATATGTTAACAAAAAATTTACCAGTGGTCATCGTGGTGTGTTGCAAGCGTGCGCTGTCTACCACACACAAGATCCTGGGTACCGCCCAAAGCAACATCAAAGATTTAAAAACAAGTTTTTAATTAAGAATACAGTTTTCTAAGCATGGTCGCCCCTTCGCAATGATTTGGCAAACACTCCGAATGTATTTCTGCCATGAAAAGCTTACATGTAGATTAAAAGAAGCACAAAGCGAACTGCAAGAGAACCTTGCCCCAAAATCTCTTCGGAGGTTATTGCGCCTTTATATATATATTGTTTAAATTTTATTTATTTGTATTATTGATTTGTTTTCGAAAATTTATCGATTTGCTATAAGAAACTGATAGAATCACCATAGAAAAGTCATCGATTATCAATCGATATATTATCAAAAATTATAGAAAATTTATTGTTTTATTATCGTAAGCTTAAGCTGTTGATTTGTTAGATGTATGAAACTAATCAACTCATTATCAACGAATTTTTTTCTATATGCTATCAAAAAGCTATTTTTTATCGAAAATTTATTGACTCAATATCGAAAATGTATCGATTTGTTACATAACCCATCGGTTTGTTATGAAATAGATAACGATAAATTTGAAACATAAAATCGATCAGAGAGAATTCAACAAGGAATCAGTGACCCGGAGATAGCAAGGGGAGGTAAACGAGAACTGATGATTATTTCGCTATTGATAATAAGCAGATAATTAACCATTAACTTCTCGGTATGGGTTGTTACGGTAGATAAGATGCTGATGAATCACTTCTAAGTTAGCCCGAACTTATCTATTTGTTTCTGGTAAAGTTATCGCTGTTGTGATTTAACTTTAACCCCTAGGCGAGTTCTAGGTAATTTGAAAACGATTTTAAGATAAATATAAAAAAATGGCAAAAAACCCCCTTATCTGAGCGATCGGTTGTATGGGATATATATTATATATAGCTCCGATCGAAATGATTTTTTCATGATATCTGCTATGATATATTAGAATAAATATCAGCAAGGTTAACGTTTTTATATTGGAAATTAAGAAAGAAATTGCCAAAAATCTTTCTATCTGAACGATCGGTTGTATGGGATATATACTATATATAGCTCCGATTAAAGTGATTTTTTCAGAAAATCTTCTGTGATATACTAAAATATATATCACCTAGTTTCACGTTTTTACTTTCTAAATTGTGGCAGGAATGATCAAAATCGTCTTATCTGTTCGTTATAGTGGTCCGATCCTACCGGATCCGACAAATGTCTAATATAATACAAAAATACATCCTTGTGCCAAATTTCATTGAGATATCTCAAAATTTGAGGGACTAGTTTTGCGTTCAAACAGACAGAGAGACGGACAGACGGACATGGCTATATCAACTCAGTTCGTCGCCCTGAACAATTCGGTATACTTAAGGGTGAGTCTATCTTCTATATTTCTCAACGTTACAAACATCGGACCAAAGGTAATATACCATTTCATGTTCATGAAAGGTATAAAAAGTATTATAGGTGGCTTATTGTTTTACAGTATTTCCCGTTTATATGCACCCCGGTTATAAGCATTTTCCGATTATAAGCATTACAAAAATTGCAAAAAGATGTTCCCTTGTTTCAATGTACACAAAAAATTTACGGTACGAGCACCTCGCTTATAAGCATTTCCCGCTTAAAAGCACCGATTTTTTCTAAAGTTTTGTAATTTTCCCGCTTATAAGCATTGAATAAAAAAAATTATATTTGAAATCTTCTCATACACGAATTTATTTGCCTTCTAACTAAATTTACTGTATTAACCATATTACTATTCATTTATCGATTCTGTGCATTCTTGCCTGCTACGGAGAATTTACTGACGAACATATAATCGCAGAAGCCTAGGAGAAAATTCAATAATAGAAGAATCGTCCGATGATGAGCCTCCTAATAGTGTTGCAGATAGTATTCCAAGCCATGCCTTCAAATAAATTTATGCTCGAGATAGATAAAATTGAGCAATACTATTTCGAATTCGCTAAATTGAACATTCAGTCGAAAAAACAGACTTTTTTAAAAATAATTAACGAATTTGTCATGCATCATATGCAGTACTTATATGTAAGTACATATTGTAACGAATTTAGTGCAATTCCTCTTATTTGCAACCCTCTACTAACGTTCGAATCACTAAACTGTTGAATAAGTAACTCCACTATTCAATAATGCAAAATGGCCTTTATTAGACTACTTTCAAAATAACACTTCTATTGCTCGCCAGATAGCGTCTTAAATCAAACTGATTGTCGTGCCTCTGCTGTTGCTGCCTTTTATACTGTCTGGATTCCTCGTTGCATATTTCTAGGCTTTTCTATTCTAGAATTTACTAGTTAGTTATCAGCTATAAAATTACCAGCTATAACTCCGTTTATAGCTTCTCATATGCGGGTGTATATATGGGTGATACTTGCACAAATTATTGCCTTCTTTTGTGAGCATCTCAGATAAGATATATGCATGTGCTTGTGCGTCTCTTCTCCGCTGCTCTTATGGACATGTGGGTAGACATAATGATTTATTTATTGATGTGCATACAAGTCACTGCTTAGCATCGGCTTAGAGATGATGTTATCCTTTAGTGTTGCGTATTAATGAACACCAAAAAGACGCAGCAAACAAAAAAAACGAACACCGGTTTAGCTCATCACTTAACAAAGAGCAACCATATAGCGGACTTCTCAACTGTCGAAATATTAGATATTGAAAGAAGAGAAAAAACGGGAATGTCTCTAGAAAGCATAAGAATACAACAACAAATACACAACACACTAAACTTTAAAGAAGACTTTGGCAACATCAACAGCGTCTACTCAGCTATTATTCAGAGATGCAAATCGAAGTAAACAAAAAAATGCAAGTGCCAAGTCTTTATGTTTGTTTAAAATAAAGTGCAATTTATAATTTAATTGTAATATAATTAATGTAAGTAAAAAGAAAAAATTTGTGTGAAGTGTTAGTTTCATGTTTGTTGTTAGAAAAAAGTATCAAATGTTAATATGTATATTATTTTTACATATTTAGCATTAAAGAAATCCCCAGAAGATGACGTGAGAAAAAAGAACGTCGAAACGCGTCGGGAAAACAACAACAACTGTGAATTAAGTGTAGTGTTTTGACACTTTTTTGAGTTATATCAAAATTAATTTTGGTGTACTTTCAAATTTAGCACCAAAATAGTGCAATGTGAAAAAGTGTAGTGACATTGTGCTCTTTTAAAATTTTTGGAGTTAGTGAGCAATGTTCTATGAACGTCCTGGGTTCAAGTTCAGATCGAATCAAGATCTAAATTTTTCATTTTTATTATTATTAAAATTTAAATTCTATTTTTAAAATAGTTAGCAGTTCTTGAGGATGTAATTCCACTGCGTTGGATTTTATTTAAGCAGAACAACACCACAAAGTGCGGTTTTGACACCAAAGTTTTTTTATGTGTATTATTCAATTCTTTCTCCCTGCACGTTATGGGGTTTAAAACGTTCCCGCAGAAGACATGCCTGACGTAAGAGGCGACTAAAAACCCAGGGGCGAAGGTTTGAGGGGCAAAAAAAATCTCTTCTGGGGCAGTCGGTAAGTGTTTCTGTAATTGCAACAACAACAGCATTTATCAACTGTGGAGCTTTCGCTTTCAGAACACTCTTTCACACATATTTCCGATCCACTCAATGGTTTGTATTTTACGTCAAATTACTTGGAATATATAATTACTGAATTATATAATCACTAGATATTAGCAGACCGTTCATAAAACATAATTTAGTCATATAAAGTTTGCCGCACCGAATATTGTTTTGGGAACAAAATCCATCTTGATAAGGACCAAAACTGCAATATAAGGGCAAACCAACTTGGAAGCAATGGTTGAAGAAGTGGTTGGTATAGGAAAAAAAATTCAAGGCACGATAACCTCTGGAGAGATCTTAAGCCGAGCTTTTCTTTTAATATGCGTTGTGCTCCTTTTTAAGTTTTCTTACAAATTGGTAAGTTTTCACTGAGAAGCTTTTCATAGCAGAAGTACACTCGGAGTACTTGCCCAATCTCTGCCGAGGAGCGAGCCTGCTTCGTTAAAATTTTTGTGTTCTAATTGAAAAACTTGTTTCTACATTTTTGATGTTACTTTGCCTGGAACTTGAGCCCAGGGATATTGGAATGTTTAAGTGTTGTTCCAATGTCGACTATTGAAGAAAATCTTGCGCTCTCTCGGTTTCAGTATCGAAAAGGAAAAAATCAACATATCTGTTCTTATGCAAGTAAAAAGAGTTGTTTGATTATAATCGGTCTTAGTCAGAGTTGTTTAGGAATACATTCCATTTGGAATAATTACTCCTTTGACTGCAGCATCAGAGGATTGCAATATTTTTTTATTAGTCCGGAATAACGAATAAAAAATGTTAGTCTATATTCATTTTTGCATACCGGACTAATTATTCCTTTTTTATTCCTCTTTTTTATTGGATTGCATTCATTGGACTGCAATACTCGGAGGAACACATTCCCCAATCATCTGCATTGCGTTTGCTTTTCAATGTTATTATTCACTTGCGGAATGCTTTTGAATTTTTGATATTCCATAAGAGCAATGCTTAAACATTTTTTAATTCCACATTAGGAATGCAAAAAAAATAGTTAGTCCGGACTAACAAAAAGGAATAATGACTAAAAAAATTTATTCTTTATTCCAAAGAAATGAATAAAAGCTCCAAAAGTGTTAAACTAGGAATGAGAATGTATGGATTGTATTTCGGAGTGATTGCATTCCTTTGCAAATAGTAAGTAAATACAATTTTAGTATTATACTTCTACGCTACTTCTAAGGCCCTAACATAAGGAGCATAGATAACCAAACTAATCACTAATCAGTTATGTGTTCTGAATTTGACATATAGAACCGACCTCGTTCTTGCTAATTTTTTAGTATCAGTAAAAAGCATTCTAAATGATCTTTTATTATGACTTTCGATTTCGAGAAAATAATGTCAAGGAAAAACAGCCTTAACAGCTTATCAACAAATCATTCTTGCATAAATTTTCGCAAACTTGCTTTATTGACATTGAAAATGGTTTATTGCCAAAATAACCTTTAATTTTTATCAGTCGTTAACTTTATTGACGACGTTATTTAAATACTTTTATGTCGCTTTTTCATTTCAATACATAAAAAAAAACTTAAGCCAAAATATAGCAAAGGTGTGCTTACTTTTTTAATCAGTAAACGAACATTCAGTTTTATTAAAAGTTGATTACAAATAGTAAATTTGCATATCACACGCAATTGGTTTTGTTTTTGTTGGGCTTGTCTTTGTCACAGATGCTAATAAATTACTCGCCAACTTCTTTAATTAAGTCTATTTAGAGTTGACGTAGTTTGTGTTTTATTTGTTTGGAACAAGTTTTTCATTAATTAAGCTTATTTGACGTGCGTGTGAAACCGCTATGAACTTTTCATGTTTTTAAATAGTTTTTTAAACTTTTTTGGTTGATTTCTGCTAATTTATTCTATTGGAATCTTAATAGAGCCTATTAGATAGTGGTTTGGTGTCGGAGGGTATTAAAGTTTTGTTTAAATGAACTAAAGTTAGCACAATCAAATTTGCATACTTAATTCAAGCTGAGAAACATCCAAGCAGGCAGCTGTCAAGCAGAACATTTTTGTATGTGTGCGAGTGTATAAAGTTGTATAAAGTGTATATTGGAACGGTTTTCCGTCATACCTTTTCAAATTTGGTTTCGAGACAAACCGGTTTCGACGTTGTGCCATCATCAGTGTCGATTTTCTGTCCCTTGAATAAAGTGGTTCTTTAATTTAAAAAATATTATATAGAAGTAGGGGGGTCGGTCGATTCGATTGTACGGAATATCTCATACGTTTCATGAATGGAGCTGAATAATAATCTGACGAAATATTCATAATATCTGTATAAGATATATGCCAGCTATTTAAATGGGATGTTGGCCCAATTGGTAGCCCATCCACTTAATTTCAGGGTTCTATAAATCTAAAACGAGCTTTATGACGATGAACATTTTATCTGAACAGTCGATTGTATGAAATAAGCTACCTTTTACCTGCTCGAAGAAAATATAACACAAACTCATTGTGATAAAGCTCCGATATGAGCCTGGAAATAGTTTTAAATCAGTTCAGAAACTCCCAATCCAAAAATGAAACAGTGATAGTCCTGGAATAGTGCCAAGATGAATCCATAAATATTGGCGCAACGAACACTAAACATAAGGCGAAATATACTTCGAAATAGTCTTGAAGCGATAGGGCTCTAAATAGTTTAAAGAAAAGCTCTGAAATGACCCGGATATGGTTCCGATATGATCTGATCCAAAACGGCCAAAATAATTTCCAAAATCATACCGAAATTACAAATAAAAAAATATGTGTGAGGCGCGATAACCTTCGAAGAGATTTTAAGCCGAGCTTCTCCTCCAATTTGCGTCGTGCTTCTTTTTTAAATTTTCCTTCAAATTGGCGGGACAGGACCTACTTGTTTTATGCCGACTCCAAACAGCATCTGCACGCAGGATAATCGGTGTGGTAGGCGGAGCATACTACACCACGGCGGCCAACATGCAGAAACTATGCGGGGATAATCCCGATATTGTTACAAAAACAACCAAGAAACTGATCTACAATAGCCCCGAACAAAACCCAATCACATATCCTTAACGGTCCTGAATTAGTCCTAACAAATCTTGAAATAGCCCTGAAAAAGTCCTTAAAATATCGCCGAAACAGTCCTGAAATAACTTCGAAATCGCAGCGAAACGATTCGGAACACAAACCCGATATAATACTGAAATTGTTTGGCAATAGTTCCGAAATGATTTCGAGCAAAGTCCCGAAACGGCCCTGAAAAATACCGAGTTTATTTCGATAATTTCATACAAATAATACCGATATGATTCCAAAACAATCCCAAAACTTTCTTGAAATGCTCGAAAAATGATCAACAGTGATTCAGAAATATCCGAAAAAACGACCCCAAAGCAACCCGTAGCCTGTCATGTCATGAAATTATCCGCAGAAACCTTTGATATAATCTGAAAATGATCCAGGAATGATCCCAAAATTCACGTATTATAAATGTAAGCATTGAGATGTTTGCATATCTGGATATTACGATGTCGGGATGAGCAGTTGTTCCCTTTGTGACTTAATAATACCAGAACAGACTAAACTAATTTCCTTGAATCTTAGCTCACAGATAGATTACTTAAAAGGATCTTCTGGGCATATTTTTTTTTAAGGCGGGAATGTCCTGAAGTTGTACCGAAAGAGCCCCGAAAATTTTCCCGAAAAATAATCCCATAATAGTCCGGAAATAGCCCCGAAGTATCGAAATCATCTTCAAATAGTCCTGAATCGAGCCATGAAACAATCCGCAATGATGACGAAAACAATCACGAAATTAATATGAAATAGTTGCAAAACGATCCCGAGAGCAATCCCCAGCTGCACAACTGATTAGGCCGGTCTCAATCTAAGGCGATGGGTCCCAGCTACTGCTGAGTATTTTGTTTTGAATAGTAATTGGCAATGTACGTTTTCTCTAAAGTTCTTTCAAGGTTGGGTTTCAAATCAAGCCAACTAAACGGTACCATTCCTCCGGCCCCGCTACTAATATGCGTTCCATCGCCTCACCGACGCTACTATTTAACCCGCTCCTCAACGGTGGCGCTCGTTGCCAAACCGACACTTAGATGTTGCGGTTCGATACTCCTGGCTGCTGCTACAACCATTGGACGTCCCGTCATCATACTGCTCTCCAACTGTCTGTCCTTCGGTCGTCCCGCTGCTTGATACGGTCCTTGGTTGCTTCAGTTTTTAGGTTACTTCCGCGATCGTTTGCCCAACTGTTGCCGACCGTCGAACAACCAACCGTAGAAGTAATAACTGTCACTGTTTGGTCTCCATGACTCCGGCAGTCACATGCTGCCAACATATTCACATATAACCTTATCTTTCCCGCTCATTTACTTGACTCTGAATTGACTGAGTGCTACATCAGCCTTCAACAAAACCCAAAATAATTTTATAATTACAAAATTTAATATACACATTTTTCTAGGCTTCACGGTCCGTGACTTATTACAGATATTTTTTAGTTGTAATTGGAAAGCGTAAAAGAATAAACCGAATGCTTGCTAGGGAGCTCAATAATTTTCACAAAATTTCGCATGGATTTCAAACAAAACAAAAATAAAATCTAATTATTGGAAGTTAATAAGTGCATAATTTCTGTGTAATGTGTTTAGCAGAATATTGTATGAGCAAAATTGGGTACTTACTTGCGCGCTAAACGCTTCCTTATGCCGGCCAACATCGTGCCTTTGCTGTTTGCTGCTCTCCTGCCGTCTGAGCACTGTTGCTAATGTTGCTATTCGGGGCTCAGTGCCTGCCTGATTTTCCGGTCAGCCGTTTTTGCCAATTATATGCGCTGCTGCCAATTTCAATTCTACCAATTTCCCGGTATTTTCTTTTTATCTTAATTCTATTTCTTTTTCTATATTTCTTTTCGTTTTCGAAAAAGCGCGCACGATCGATTAGTGAAAAAAATAATTTTTCTTTTAAATTTCTACCACGTCTAATGGATAATTGCACGTCGTAGGACTGGCGTTGTGTATGACCAATAATTGCTAGTATTGCTTTTTGTTGTTGTTGTGATCGTTGTTTTTTTGCTGCTTGCCGCCTCAATTACTATTGCGGCTGCTCATAATCACAAAGCGAATCACGAAACAATTTCAATTCACTATAACCACTGATGGTCTAAATATGTTTGTAAGGAAATTAGATTTTCGTATGCTTTTTGTAAGTGAGAACTAATGGACGTATTCCGCGCGCCGTCTTTTCATCGATACAAGCGCAACAATAAAAAAAAACATTTTCGCGCGCAAATAGGCACGAATTCAATTTCACGGATTTCACTCGCGCCGCGTCGATTTTCAAGTACAAATAGCTTTAGTTGATTTTTATAGGTTTTTGCATAATTAACACCCATTGGCAGTGTCATCAACTACATACTTCGTTCTTAAAGTGGCTTCCAACGATACACGAAGTATAAGATTTTAGCCCACTCGTTGCCTGCCCTGCTGCTCAGATGTATAGCAACTTTTCGAGTTCACGCATACTCGCGCGCGTTGGCCAGCCAACAATGGGTTCTGTGAGCTTTTTTCGATATCAAAATATCAAATTCAGCAATAACCAGCTGTGAAGTTGAAAATTTTTCCGCGTTTCATTTATTGCGTCTCCATCCGTAGACTCCACCAACAGCAGCGTCAGCAGCAGATGTTCCTCCATTAGATTTATTTGCTTTTCATGATTTTTGCTTCAATAATTTTTATTTGCTTTGCCAAGTTTCACAGTTTTCCTTCTTCTTCTTCCTCTTACACTCCTTAGCCCTCCAGTGACTTCTCGTATTTCTTGCTTTTCTTTGGCTGCAATCTCAAAAAACACTTGTGCCTTTGTGAGCATCAGTCGCACGTCATCTCCTTTACTCTTGCATCGCTTCCTCTGCTTAAGTTTATCGCTTGCTGTGGCTGGGCAGTGAGTATGCGGTCGCCTTTACATAGTGTTTTGACTCTGAAAATAGAAGAGAAACCAAAGAATTCACACATTATTTTTCTTTTCAACTAACTGAAATTAATGCTGTAAAAAGGCGAAATGAATGCAGAAAGAAATATAGTCAGAGGATGTCAGTGGAGATGTTGAGGGCTTTATACCATTCATGATTGCAAAATAATGGAATATATCCTTAACCTATATAACAATATATATAATACGCATTTAATTTCATAACAGCAACCGTTACCATTGCCATAACCACCTCTGTCACCGTAGCCATAACCGTAGCTGTAGACAAAGCCCCACCCCAGCATAACTGTTCGTAGTTATACCCACCCTAATAGTAAATGTACAACAAACCATAAAGACAACATGAATCGTAACGGTATCCACACTGAACCCGTGAGCAACGGTGACAGCAACTTGGCTGCTGGCCCCTGGCACTTTAAACGTAACCGTAGCTAATGTAGTTACTTTAACAGTTCACTTGCCACCGTAACAGTTCACTGATTATCATAACAATAATCCTGACCCCAACGTTACCATAAATCTCACCACAGCAATGCCGAAATCCTAGCCATAACCGTAAGAGTCGACGTTACAGTAACCATAATTTACTACGTTCGTAAAGGTTACCGTAGATTTGATCATGAGAAAAGTGGGAATGCAAGTGGTGGTTTCCCATCTTGCGGTGATGTCTTCAATGCTGAACTTTGATTTAAAACGGTTTTCTTCTATCTGTAAAATAAGAGATAAGCATTGTGTGTTTGGGACGGCCCAGGGTTGGTTGGTTGATTGCTGTGTTGCCGGTTATTAACTTAGGTAAGTGGACGATGTATCGTAACTGTTTTAGTGATGTCTAACTATGCCTCCGTTTCTAGTTTAGTAGCTATTAGTGGGACCAGGAATCCAGAGGAGAGTGATGATCGCTTAGAACGGTTTGCGATGGCCTTAGAGGACGTATGTTGTGAATCCAATATTATAAGCACTGCTTGGCTGTATGAGTATATGCGTACCTCACGATCAATCACAGAATTTTCTACGAAGAAACCGTCTTTAGTACTTTCCCTGGGAAAATACTAGCTGAAATTGGGTGGTAGGTGGAGGGTGCGATTTTTGGCTGTTCGGAGAAGAGCCCTTCACCCGGTACGTAGTGAATAATTTTGACCCAAGTGCGTGGAATGTGATAAAGGCATCACTACATTCTAAATCATGTTACCCATCCACTCTCGAAGGAAACCTTAGCTTAATGTTAAAGGTAGTTCATGGGGCATTTCTTATTGTCAGTTGTCATGCCCCTTACTGAGATTACACAATTGTGTTGTCGCTATGCAGTGGAATCTAGAGCACATCATCACTTTGCAGGCAATGGTCTCATTTCATTTGGGGTTGAGTTAATCTTCTAGAAGACGATTGCAGATTGCTAGAGCAATAAGATTGAAGCATGAGTTTCTTGCTGATCATATAATTTAGTTCGTTCACTGTTGATTAGTGGATAGAGGATCTTGATGTCGAGTAGTAAGCAGACTTTCGTTATCTTAATGAGTAGTTTGCATTTCGGACTTGGTTGCTTATGTGATGCCTTTCATTGAAGAAAGAAAAAATATTAAGCAAGATTATATAGAAATGCCCGCATCTAGATAGGAGAGGACCGTGTTCAGTACTGTAAGAACGCTGGCAATAGAACAATCATTAATGGAGGATGCCTTATTTATAGATATTAGCTAAGTGCGTATGGCGCCAAGTGCTTTCCCGAAAAATATTGGTGTAAAATAGTTCTGAGGTAAGATACGGAATCCATACAGCACCAAGTATAACGCTGGAAAAAAAGCAAAAGTGTAAATGACTTTATTTTTTTAGGAATACCATGGCTCTTTTTCTGGCCGAGATCATTAAGGTGGAAATTGATCACTACCAGCTAGGTCCTCTATGACTCTCTATCCAGCAGCGGCTGGCAGCAGGCATTCTGAAACAAATATTATATCGGGGATCGAGTATCCTAAGCCCGGCGTCGGAACGTTAGGGTCGGCCAGTGTTGTGCTAGGTCAGACCAAGCCTGGCTGCCATCTCAAAGACTAACCTTCCACGTGAGTTTTGTCTGTGGCATTTCTCTTGAGTTAAAGTATCCCGCGCACAACCAGGTTATCAGTTAAGTCCTTCAGGTCGTCTTCAAAGTTCAAGCATGTCTCTGAACGTTTGAATATGTTAATTTGGAGACAAGTAACAGCCTAATATTATTGTATTTACAGTCACACGGGCGTACAAGGTTTGCTGATGATAACGCAGTTGGCTTTATGATCAAAGATCAACTTTTATAGTAGCTCATCAGCAAGCCTGCTCCGATTTAGGTTGCCTTGCATAAAATAATCGCTATTAAGTTGCTAGATTCGTCCTACTTTTCTTACCACCATTTTTCCCCCTCTTTGGTCGCTGCGAACACGGAGACGTTGAATATCTCTAACTACAACCGATTGGAAAGTTGTCGTGCTGCAGGCCGACCTGTCCTACTGCATCTGCGATGGCTCTATGAGGCCGTTTTTATCTGTGCGTTACCAGATTAAAGCATAACATAACATTACATGACATAACGTAACTAACACAACACAACATAGCATAACAAAAACATAACATAAGCAAGGTAGCATAAGACAAAACATATCAACTTCACTTTCATGGAAGGTATGAAAAGCCGGCAGCATTCGACAATGCACTTGCCAACATCACAGGTATTCCTCCCCCCTTTCAACAACCCTCTTACAATGACTTCAAAAATGCGCTTTGTGATTTATTGTGAGAAATTGATATTTTTCACTAAGTATTCAAACACACACCCAAATTAGTGTAGTGTAAGTTATATGCGTTTAATGTAAATGAAGTGTTTATGCCACATAAACACCACAACACACCACAAACACCACCGCATACAATGATGATGTGCAAATTTCTGAGCATTCAAATTAATTATGAAGAATTCATTCGCTCACATTTTTCATATCAATTTTTATTCATTGCCCACAGTAATTTGGTGAAGTTCTTTACTTTCAACATTTCAATATTTTAGTTAAGATTTCATGACTTCGTTGGTGCTGGGGTGCAGTGAAAAGCTGCAATCTTTCTCATAATGAACCTTACTTATTTGTGCTCGGTTGTTTCGGATGATGGAGGGATATGAAGATTTTTGTAATTATTTGAAATATTGCCTTGCTTTTGAAGTTCATAGTATGTATGTGTAAATGTCGCCTTTTCACTTTAGTAATGTCGCTGTCTATTTGCATACTGCGTGCTTTTGTGGTAAAAGTACTCAAGTCAGTGCTTTTCAGACGGTCGTTTTGTATTGAGAAATAAAAGAAATGGCACAGCTGCTTTGTATTTAATTGATCAAATAAGCTTTGTCATGAATTACGAAAGGAAGGGAGGTATTTTTTTGGCAATATATCAAGATGGACAAATAAAATTTTTTTTAATGAAAACTTTTTAGGGTGAGAGACCGTACTTCTACCTTGCTTACGTAGGTACATGCTTTCTTTAACAATCAGTTCCATGTACCGGAATGAGACTCGTCTTTTTTTCAAATAGAAAACCAATACCTCAGTGCGTTTACGATCCTGGCTAGTTTGACACTTTCTGGACAGCCGGGAGGCTTTACAATATTTCCATATATCAGAACATATCAATACGAATGCACATCGGTTAATGGATAGCAAGGAACGGAATCTCGACAGACATACAAATTGGCATTACAAAGCTCTTTCGGATCGAGAAAACTCTCAATTTTTTTTCTGAGTATATGAGTATATGATTATTCAAATACGTCAGTGACCTTAACTCTCCTGCTGCTCATTGTGCATACTGAATATCGCAGGAAAATTTACGGAGATCATTCGCTCCCGCAAGCAGTTGGAGGACTCTCGCACGGACAGCATGGTTTACGGTTAAAGCACTTTACAAGAGATAGCACATGCGTTAGAACTGTTCAAGCAAACCAAGACAGCGTGTGATACCAAACAAGACCGATGACCTTGCTGGTATAGTTATGCATAGAGGCCACTAAAATAGCCAATTTATTCAAGGGGATGTGTAGCGCAACCCTTTCAGAGGATGTGCAGCTCGTCCAATCCAATTGTCAACCTCACCTACCCGTGGCGAAACCTGTTTCTTTAACAGTCGAGGTTCTGACGACCCGGGTTTGAGGCGGGATGCCCCCGAGAAGGTTCAGTGTGGTCATATTAAATCGTTCCCGAGACGTACCGGTATACCGGATCTCTATCCAGCAAGTTACCATCTACATCGATATACTCCCCAAAACCTTCGGCGAGTGTCTTTATCGCTACAACACCAACAACTACCTGAGTTCGGTACTAGATTTCGAACTCTAATTTCGAACTCTTATGCAGTTGAACTCTCAGAGAGCTCCTTCCTCGGCTCCTTTGAAGTCGAGGCTGCTATATATTAAGCTAGGAGCTGACACAGCTCAACCTAAACCAGATCATGCGCGTGGTAAATATATGGACGGCTGATCCCTTTCTTCAGCACTGATGGGGATCGTCATACTTACGAGCAGGAACTAATAAAAACACCCAACTCAACGGAAAGATCTAGAGTTTAGACTCAACAGTAAGTCCAGCTTCTTAAAGTATATTCAGATGCTTTCAAAAGAGCCCTTATACTTTAGCGAATTTGGTAGATTAAATTAAAGCCTTTAAATTAATTATTTAGGTCGGTCGAGACCTTTAACCTCTATAACAATATTCAGCATGCAATTACTATACAACCATTGTAATCAGCGCTCCCCAATTCAAGCTTTCACAGCAGAAGTTTGCTGCAAAAATTTAAAAAACAATTTTTCTGTATAAAATTCCATGCGCTGCTAGAATTATTATCAATCTCTTATGACTACTCCGTTTCCGCGAAATGCCATAATGAATAGACAACTTTAAAAAAAAATTGTAGGAACAAATGTACAGTCCTCAATTCCATGTCTAACTCGAATGCCAATTGTAGCGTTTCCTGATAAATGTTTTTCTCAGCTCTATGCCATTTAGTTTGTTAGTTTCCAGCAATGAGGCAGCAACACCACTCGTGTTGCCCCAACACAAATTCTACGACTCCCTATGCAAAGCCAACGTTCCAAAGTCGTGTAAGCAGATTTTAATGGACACCTCAGCATTTCAATCTCGCAGCTATAATTTCATAAACATGCCGCGGAAGAGTTGCTTTAGTAGGAATACAGAGGAATTGTAATTTAGTGTAGCCACAAATGGCGATAAAGAACGCAACAAAGCGAACAAACAAAAAAGCCGCTTTAAATTCTATTGCAATAACAGTTGGAGCACTTGGAGCTGTGGGCTGCCGGTGCTGGTTTCTATGGGCGTACAAATGTGGAACTTTGGTAAGCTACCTAGCATCTCTTGTAACTATGTAGCACGTACGTCCTGTACTATGTATGTTAGACTGACCGTGCACTTGGCGCAAAAAGCATAATTTCCTCGTCCATGCACTGAGCTACAAATAACAGCAAGACAAAATCAATGAAAACTTCGCTTATAAAGCGCGCGAGACAAGCAAAAGGAAATAGCCGACAATGTAGCACAGTGGAGTATTTCTTAATACCATACCTTTCCGCAAAATTTGTTTTCATGAGTTTGGGAAGGTAGAGATTCGAGTCCAGGAGCCAAGTAGGATCTAATTGTAACCACACTTCCGCTAAAAAAGGCTGAGGAAACGATAGGAAGGAAGAAAAGCATAGGAATAAAGGAAAGTAAAGATAAGCTAGAGATAGGTGTAATATCGACGAAGTATAGACAAGTTAACAATTGGTCATCACGTGTTATAAATTGCTAACGGTAAACAATGGTATCAATGAGTTATCGCTTTTATTATAGACGAGTTATCAGTTTTCTACGAAAAGTTGTCGATCTACTGTCACAAAGTATCGATTATGTATCGTAAGGCTATCAGTATCGTTCGCCAAAAAGATAAATATTGTGTATTAAAAAGTAAATCCGATTTGTTATCGCCGGTGACGTAATGTTATCTAGAAGTCTGTCTCTATTTGGTGTTTGAAGTTGTTATAAAGTCTGCTATCCTGGTAACGAACGCGATCCAGGAGTAATCGATTTTGATCTGACGAGTTATCGTGTATTATTTAAAGTTATGGGAATATTGCTGGATTGTTATGACAAAACGTCATCGATTCTTTTCATCGGAATGTATCGATTACTTAAGTAAAGGTATCGATATATTAGCAAAAGTTATCGATCGTAATCACAAGCTTACGATTTTTTATTAACGATATCGATTTATTATTAATAATTACAGACTTGTCCTTTGAAAAGTTAAGTCATAGATTTTTTATCGAAAAGTATAGATTCGTTATCGGAGTTTGCGGATATGTTCATCGGAGGCAAGATAGTTAGTTATCGATTTGTTATCGAAGACTGTTTCAGAACTCGAGCTCCGACGGTAATTTATCCGAAAATCGTTACGATAAGCCCTAATTTCGCACTGGGATTCACGGAGACGCCTCAATATGAAGGATGTGGAAATGGCCTACTGTGTCGTTCTTGTTCATTGACACTCAACCGAAAATAGTACTAAGCCTACTACTAACTCTTCAGTTTGTTGAGCGTGGCTTTTGTCAGACTGGCAGCTAGTTGGGTGCTTATTGCTATGTTTGTTTGTTCGTGCTTATTAGTTTGTTGGTATTTTCATTTTAACTGTCACACGTCGTTTGTAGCTGCTATACTTTGTGCTGATGCCACTTGTCTGTTCCCTAGATTTCTTTGCTCATCGTGTTTGTCGTCCGCATTTGAATTTTAAATGCTACTAGGAGCTTTTGTTTTTGTTGGCATCATTCGTTTAGACGGACACATTGCATATGCCGCAGCGCGCATGCAATGATCCAGCGGCAGGAAAACACAATAAAACGTTTATTTACAAAGGATCTATGATATGTAGGTGTGTTGGAACACATTACACTTACACATAAATACATGCCACGAGCCAATTGCATATATGGTATGTATATAGAGGTAGTATAGTAGAGACATCTGTACACTGAAAGAATGGTGCGATCAACAAATCGCGTTGCTGTTGTTTTTCGACTAACGGAGATTCGGTGAAATTGATCGAATTATGGTTACTTCGACCGAGTTCTTTGTCAAGCGAACAAATAGTTTAGTCATTTCAACAGAAGAGAAATTGTCGCTCTTAAGTTAACAAAATGTTTGTAAAATGACAGATTCCTAATCAATCTAACTGATTTTTCTGTTAACAGAACTGATCTAAAGGTCATTTCAACGGCGATCAACTGTCAATACATGAGCAAATTTCAAAGAGAATTTTACGCTCACTGCGCTCTCTATTTGTACTTATGTATGCTGTGTACTATATGTATGCACAATTTTCGTATGTATATGGCGGCCGCCCGTGGTGTAATGGTTGCGTGCTCCGCCTCAAAAATTTTAGAAATGTTTCAATTAGAAGAAAAAATTTTCCTAAGCGGGGT
>JARSSU010030627.1:0-25476 GCA_029619165.1 Eurosta solidaginis | reverse complement strand
TATTAACCGGATATCCATGACGTCCGGATTTTATCCGTGTCAACGGATATCCGTATGGATATCCGGATATTCGAATATGTGGATAGTCCCAGCCCTAGTTGTAACACTATTGGGATGATTTATATAAAAATAAAACACGAAAATCAAACAAAATAAAATAAAGTAAAATAGAATAAAATAAAGTAAATAAAATAAAATAAAATAAAAAGAAGAAAATAAAATATAATACAAAATATAATATAATAAAATTAAATTAAATAAAAAAAATATAAAAAAAATAACATAAAATATAATTAATTAAAATAAAATAAAATAAAATAAAATAAAATAAAGTGAAATAAAATAACACAAAATTAAATTAAATAAAATAAATTAAAATAACATAAAATAAAATAAAGTAAAATAAAATAAAACTAAAAAATAAAATAAATTAAATTAAAATAAAATAAAATTAAATAAATAAAAAGAAATAAGAAAGATAAAATAAAATGAAAAAATAAAAAAAAATAAAATAAAAAGAAGATAAAATAAAATAAAGTAAAATAAAATAAAAACTAAAAAAAAATATAATAAAACAAAATAAAATAAATTAAAATAAAATAAAAAAAAGAAATCAAAACAAAACAAATAAAATAAAATCTTATATATAAAATTCTCGTGTCACAATGTTCGCTTCCGTACTCCTCCGAAAAGGCTTCACCGATTCTTATGAAATTTTATGAGCATATTGAGTAGGTCTGAGAATCGGCCAACATCTATTTTTCATACCGCTGGGAGGCTAGGGTCTCGAGATAGAGGCCAAAACGTGGACTCGGGTACCCCTAGAATAGTGTTTAACAATATGGATATCAAATGAAAGCTGTTGATGAGTGCTATAGTACAGGATAATTTTCATACAACTGGTAGGCTACGGTCTCGCTGTGATGAGCACTTTAGTACAGGGTAGTTTTCGTACCTATTTGGTGACTAGGGTTCGAAATATATGACAAAACATGGACCCGGATACCCCTAGAATGTGTGTGTATTATGGATATCAAATGAAAGCTTGTTGGAGCTTTAAAGTAGTTTTTCTTGTGTATTCGACTTAGTCGCATCAACCTGCAAAATGATAAATATGCATGCAAAGCCAAAATAAAGACATGAATTAATAATACCCACATACCTATTTACATACGTCCTATTCGATTTGCCTGAAATTTGGTATAAATTTGCTATATAGAATTTACGATGCTTTTTTCGGGAAGTAGACCAGAGACGGACTGGGACGGGACGGGATTAGGACTAGCTGAGACTCGGAGTGGGACTGGGACTGAGACTCGGAATGGGACTGGAACAAAATACATACCACCCATCTGGGAATGGCAATAAGATATGAACAAGAATGAGAAAACTTGAGAGAAGAGAAAAGAGAGAAGGAGACTGAGAAAGAGATAGAATGAGATGAAGATGGAGATAGATGAATCGAAAAATACGGAGGGAGGAGTGAATGCAAAGATTAGGAAAAAGTGTAGAGGGCGAGGGCAGAGTTAGACGAAAAAAGCTTATTAAAATGTATGCAGATAGACCAAAATTTAGGGCAGAAAACTGTCTGCCGGGTCTGCTAGTAATTTATAATAAAATGTGGAAACTGCACAGAGTCGACGTAATACCCATAATAATATCCTCAACTGGAGTTATCCCAAAATCACTAAACTGTAGCCTTGAGAAACTTCAACTCACCGAAAAGCGACGAGCGATACAGAAGGCTGTTATTTTATCGACAAGCTCTATATTTAGGAAATTCTTATACATACACTAATCTACGATGATTTATACATATAAATTTGAAAACCTGATACATATGTAGTTATTTATAGAAAATCTTACCAACCACTGTATAACCAAACCAATGTAACTAGTTAATAGAATTAAATAGCACAAAGTATCTTGTTCTTTATAACCGATATTTAATGTATACCCTCAAAGGAGAAAATTTTAAATAAAAAAATTTATATAAAAAAAATATATAATAAAAAAATGAAAAAAAAATAAAAATAAATAAAATAAAATAAAAAAAGAGAAATCAAATAAAAACCAATAAAATAAAAACAATTTTTATGTTTATGTATGTTTAGTGGTGTGCTCAATTTTGCTTAGATTTTTTAAGTAGTGATTGTGATTTTAAACAAGTTGACTGTGGTTGGATCCTAGGTGAAACCTGTTGGAAAAAAAAACTATACCGAAATTGCATGACGACGATGACGTGGCGGTTTTGGAAATGATACCATCGAAATTGATGTTTCCTTCTTTTCAGTTTTCCCAAGAAGAAAAAAAAACTATAATAATAATAAGTGAATAAGAAGTATTATTTATTATTGAATAAGAATTATTATTTATCGGTGTCAAGCTCATTTATTCTTAAAAAAAAATTAAGTAAAATAAAATAAGATTTAATTAAATAAAATAAAATAAAATTAAACATATAAATGGAACGCAAGGAAAAGGTGAGAGAAGGAAGCCAAAAGAAAAATATCTCGAATAGCGTAGGGCGCATTCCAAATTAAAAACTTCATGTTCAAGGAAAATAAGTAGTTGCATTTTCAAATTTTATGTCTTGTTTTGTAATAAAAATAAGATCTCGTGACGAAAAAGCGTAGTGAATGTAGCAGAAAAACCTTAGCACTTGCAGATAAAAATATTTTGAATACTAGTACCAATTTTAAAATTCCTATACCGGATTCTTTACGGAGATTCAACGTACTAAACGCATTTAGAAAAGCAAAGGCTCAGTGCTGGGTCTAAAACATGGGTCTCTTAAAATTTAAAGTGATTGTTGTTTCGCATACACAATGAGAACACAAGTGTGCTATGGAATGCAGACCCCTGGTCTACAATTTTGCCGGCATGTTTAATCTGCTTCTTTGCTAAGCATAAAGAGCTAGCTCGAGAAAAGGTGGCTGCACCCTCCTGAACCTTCGCGAATTACGCTTGCGATTTCAAAAACAACCGTAAATGGTTATATATCTTCCAGATAAATGTACTCTCGAATAATTTTCACAGCTACTGTAAGCCTGCTTAACTTCATACATACATAAGTTTGAATTTACATCACGTTTGTATGCATTGCATTTAGTCAACAAAATTTTACAATTTTCCACTACATTTTCAGTGAGCGCTTATTTTATTTTATTTTAAAACGTGTGTGAACTTATACATTAACCTTAAGAACTCATTCCAAAATAAAAGAAAAATATAAAAAAAAACTTTTTATGTAGCAAACTTTTGTTTACTGAAACAAAATTGCTGGAGTAAAATAAAAGTAATGCATAATGAAATTACCTGTTTATTTGTCTTAAGCTGTTGTAAACACAAATTTCGCATTCATAATCTTTTCATAACTCATAATAGCTGCACTCTTCAAAACTTACATATTTTTAGCTCGTAAAAAATTCACATTAAAATATTATCTACGCTGTTGTTGTGCCGTTTATGATTGTTGATGGCATATGGCCATCGTTGACTTTGGTGTTGTAGTCAAATTCATTTTTGGCGTTGTTACTTAGCTCCTTTGCCAAAATGCAGGTAATAACCATTGGCATTTGGCTTTCATATCTAGAGCTTGAAATTGTTCGACATAATGACACACTTGTCTCATCATTGCTTTACTCCCTTGAAACACGTTCTGGCTCGCTGCCTTACTTGAAATAGAATTACTCAAGTAGGTAATTCAGAAGATTGCCTTAAGTGCACCCCCAAACTTTTTCATACATACAACAGCGTGCGTCTCTTGTGCTGTAAGCCTGGTGCTGGAGCTTCTTTATTGGCGGCTTCTTATCTTAAGCTTCCTCATTTTTATTTTACGTTTTAGAGAGTTTTGTTTTGTCTTAAGTGCAAAGTGGTTGTTGCGGTGCTTGGTGTTGCCACAAAGCATTTATCTCTGTTACAATTAAGTATTTCAAGTTCACGAGTTTGAATGTGTGCGTGTGTGCGTATATGTACAAATAGGAACAGTATCTGACAGCAGTTACATTCAAGTACTTTTGTTACTTTACTTAAAGTTAACTCTTCAAACTTTTGTGTGTGATTAAGATACCGTTCGTGTAATTGGTGGTTGTTTTATGCGTCCAGCGTTATTCTTCTACCTTCAAAGTGAATATGATAATTAGCAGGTTAGCGTAAAGTATACATTTAGGCGGTTAAACAAGATATCAGCGGCTGTCAATGTAAATGAGCTACGGAAATGCGGTTAAATGAGAAAATCAGTTTTAAGGATATGCGCGTTATCAAAAACAGACAAGAAACTGCAGATATTGAAAGTTTGCAAGTATTTTTAAAGAAAGTGATTTTGGAAGCCAAGTTAACTCCTCTAATAGTGTATACTCCACGTAAGTGTATATGACTACTTGTCAAGGCAAGCAAAGAACCTCTATGAAACTTTTGGGGTAAGGAAGATACATAATACTGTTTGCTTTCAAAGCAAGATCCATAATTTTTTTTATTTTTTTCGAAAACGTTTTCGATATTGATGTACATAGTTTCAGTAATTCATAGGAGTTTTCTCCGAAAGTAATCAAAAAGAGGAATTTGATTGACGAAATTTGAAAAAAAATTGCTACTACTACTTTTTTTGTTCGCTACTGTGGTATTTACCTTGTCTCAGTTAAAGAAGTACTTAAGACCACGATCATAACACAGTAGAAGCAGGCAAACTAAAAAAGACCAGAAAATCTGAAATGAAGGGAAAAAAGAAGACATTATCTTTGCGACGTACATATGTCGGCAGACCAACAAACAGATCAATTATACTGCAGGACCTGCAAATAAACCTTCAACACAGTGAAAGTGATATCGAGGACAGAGTTCGTTTGCTACATCAGGCACGTCTGGTGGGAAGGTTTTTGGGCTCAGCGTTTGCTACGCGGAATTTTACTTCGCAAAATCGGAATCATAGTAAGGAAACGTCTGCCCTAATCATGTTGCCTAAATTAGCCACTAAGGGTCGAGCGAGATAGAGAACACTTTTTTCACGGCATTCTGCTATATGGATCAAAACGTGTAAACTCAACGAGAAGAGTGAAAACAGTTGGTTAATGAGGAAGTTCGCCGATGTTGGCTCGCCATAGATCCTATTAATGACCACAATGATAAAGGAAGACCCTATAGATAAGTAGCCTAAAATGGGTAGCAGCGGTAGTGTTTCCATTAACATAATAGTAAGTAATGTTCTTGATGTCAAGCTGATCATTGAGTATTTTATATAAAGTCAAATTGTCCTATCCTCGTGCGTTCATCAGGTTCATCATACTCATAAAAGGGTAAAGAAGAAGAAGAAAGTCTTTAAAAACGAGCAACGGACTATATAAACTTTAAGCAATTCATTTTGTTAGACTTACAAACTATTTACAATGATTAGTGACTCTAACTCTCATATGATATCAGTAACAGAAAGAAAGTGAGCAGAAATTATTATAGTTTAGCAACCTTCTTAATCAGATGAAGCTACGAATGCAAGATTAAGAAGAAACCATTTCCTTGGTGGAACGCAGAAGTTATGGAGCTTAGGGCGAAAGTAAAGGAAGTCATGAGTGCTGCGGTTGAGCGAAGTCCTTTGCTTTATATGATTTCCGACTGACTCGGGAATGATTTTTTTGCACTAACACGAACCTTCGAGTCTTCAGATTTTAGTTACTTCTTACTACAGAATGTATACAACCCGTAGTGCAGACGTTAGCGTGTATCATTGACACTTTAAACTTGACTTTCACCTACGAACGAGGGACAGCCCTGTTAAATTGGTGCTCAGCATACTTATCTGCTCTCATCGAGCAAAAAGTCAGCCCATTATGCTTTGACACCACGCATGTTGGCAGCCATAATTTAAATAGTAAAAACCTCGTCTATTTGGAAACTAGCTTTAACAAACACAACATCAGCTCTTAAATCCAGCGAAGAATCACTCTGCCAATAAATGCACTTTGGACTGGGTGGAAATTAAAAGTAAGTCCTATCTCGCAAACGAAAATCATACTCAACAAGTCACTTTTTCGTACCCGTCCTGCTATATGGTGCAGTAGCATGGACCATGACAACATCAAATGAGGCGTTTCTGGGAGTAATCGAGAGAAAAGTTCTTTGAAAGATTTACCGACTTCTTTTGCGCTGGCGACACCGAGTACCAAAAAGATGTAAAAGCTGTACGAGTTTTACGCAGACATCAAAATAGCAAGCGAACTAAAACGCAGCGGCTCGCTGGCTAGCCATGTTATGCGAATGAAAGATGATGCTACGGCTAATAAAGTATTTTCGTTGGAACCGGCTATGATGGAAGCAGAGAAGAGGGTGGCCCCCACTCCGATGGAAAGACCAGGCGAAAAGGATTTAAATCACCTTGTTGTGACAATGGTGGCAGTTGAGCCAGAAAAGAAGCGTCTCGCGCGCCTTGTTGGACGGCCATAACCGTTTAAACGGTTAAGCGCCAGTTAAGTAAATAAGTAAGAAACAAAAATCGTATACAATACATTGTTGCAGCTGTTTCATTCATACGACATTATAAACGTCCCGCTTAACGATATCTAAAAAATCTCTAAGGTAATTTAAAATCTATTATATTCAAATTTCAATTACGGTGGTATGATGAAGAACAAGAACATTAAAAGCGACAAGCACCATTTAACAAAAATTGTCTGCGCCAACCAACCAGATGTCCGCTCCATGAAAATAGGCACCAGACTAGACATCCTACGGTGAGCTCACAAAACCCAACGTGTAAAATACGAAAGTGAATTTTACCTTGCTTGCGGTGTCAGTGTCACAACGATGCCATTAGTAAGCGGTCACCCAACTGCAGGTACAAAAACAACTGACGGTGCAGAGGGAAGCGAACGGCGAAATCAGAGAACAAACTTGGTATAAATTGGCTGCATATATCAATATTCCAAGTAAAAATGTTCGCAAGCAAGTATGTGTGTGTGCATGTATGTGTGGCTTTTGTAGCGGTGCAGTCATTTATGGACGCAGTTCATAAATTTTAAAAATTATTACCCGTAACGATGTTAACACACACACTCTCATAGGAAACATAAAAAGGGCTATGGGGACTCTAAGGGTGCTTGGATATTTGACATCGTGAAAAGCTAGTGCAGTGCATTTTGAGAGCGAGTCAATGTTTTGCTTGTTTTTGTGACATTTTTACGGTTATTCAGAATATTGAAATTGCATTGAATATTTAAACACCACACATTGACAGGTAATAAAGGTTAATGGAGTAAGTGCAAAGACATGTATAAATGCACATATGAATATTAGGGTGGAAACATTTGTTCTACCGAGATGGGAAATGTTAGAAAGACGAAATAATTCAAGGGGTTGATAAGCGCAATACAAAGTGGTATAGCTTCAAAAGCTCCGCAACCCAATTATCAACCTCACTACGCGAGGGGAATCCTGTACAAATATGAATGTATCATACACATATTAGCAGGCGAACGTCTGGCGACCCCAAGTTCCTCATGGAATTAGGGGGTATGGGAGGGCGCGGGCGATTATGGCCTGGAAGGTTAATGTGGTCATATATATCGTTCCAGATATGGTGGGCTAGTACTTAAATGGGCTTTATTACCGGAAAGTACCGGTTCGATATCCGGCAAAGGACAACGGTAACACTCCCTAATATCTTCGGGGAGCATCTTTATCGCTAATACAACAAACAACAGAAGGACTGGACTGAAAGAGAAGGTTCCCTGAATTGAGGAAAGCTAGCACGTCGTTATAGCGGTAAATAGTTATACTTGACTTGAAAAAAATTCTTGAAATACTAAATGACCCAGAGCTCGATCAAAGCTCAACCTTGCAACAATAGATATCTGAGCTTGATTTTAATAAAGTATTTCACCTTGTAGGTAGGTGCAGTTGCCCAAAACGGAATTTTCCAGTATTTTGATGCACATGGACTTCATCAGACAGTGCAATGTTGAAGAAAAAGTTCAGAATGAATTCGAAGCTTCAAATGCGCATACTTCTAAAATGTTTCATATATATTCGAATTGTTGTGGAAAAATTTTCCGTCATCCAATGCAAGTTTTAGTTCAAAGACAAACCAGGTAAAAACCGAAAATCTATTCTAAGAATTTTTTTAAATATCTTAATTAAAGTCAGGACATTGACAGCTCGAGAGGTATACAAAAATCGTCCCGAAGCGTCGGGCTAGTCGGTGCTAGTTCCATAGCGTATCGAATTTTTATTTGACTACACATTCGCAAAATTCTCTTAGATTTCGGGAATGTTTTTGCTGCTACTGGAAAATTAAGATTTTAAAATCAACTAAAGCTAGCCAAGTAATTGTATCTAGACCACTATTTCAAACAGGAAAAATAATTTTTGAGAAGAACTTCGTCGACTTCTTATCTTTTGTAACCGACACCAAAAAGTTATTGTGTTATTGTTATTTTCATTAGCGAATTATTATCGTCAAGCTCTCGGTTTGTTATGGTGTTGCTCAACGTCATTTTACACATCCGTATAAGTTTGCAGGGAAATCAAATTCAGACATAGCGGCATATAAATAAATAAATAAATAAATGTAAGGCGCGATAAACCTCCGAAGGATCTAATTGCGTCGTGCTCCTCTTGATTTTCCTACAAATTGGCCGGACGGGACCTACATATTTTATTCCGACTCCGAACGGCGTCTGCAGCGCATATGAGTTTTCACTGAGAGCTTATCATAGCAGAAATACACCCGGAGCGGTTGCCAAAACACTGCCGCGGGGCGACACTGCTTAGAAAAATTTTCTTCTAATTGAAAAACCTTATTTCTAAAATTTTGATGTTGCTTTGCCCGGGGTGTGCACCCAGGGCATAAGGTGTGGTAGGCGGAGCACGCTGCCATCACACCACGGCGGACGCCATAGCGGCATATAGGTAGTTCTTTTTCGTGCTGTCGAAGGCGGCTTTAAAATCGGCGAAGACGTGATGTATGTCGATTCCTTTTTCGCGAGTTTTTTCCAAGATTTGGCGATTTGTGCACGTTGAGCAACACCATCAGCTCAGTCAGAGTTGGGAAGACCTCTCCGAGCCTTTCGAAATTATACGAGGTTTCAGACAGGGTGGCCTCCTATCGTGCGATTTCTTTAATTTGATGCTGGAGAAAATTATACTAGCTGCAGAACTTAGCCGCTCTGGAATAATATTCTACAAAAGGGGGCAATTACTGGCGTATGCTGATGACATTGATATCATCGACCTAAACACCCGCGCCGTTAGTTCTGCTTACTCCAAACTGGGAAAAGAAGCGGTAAAGATGGGTTTGATGTTGAATGAGGACAGAACGAAGTACCTGCTGTCATCGAGCAAAGTGGTCAGCGCATATGCGCCTTGGCTACTGTTGGCAGCCAGAATTCGAAATAGTAAAAGACTTGGTTTATTTGGGAACCAGCATCAACACTAGCAACAACATCAGCTCTGATATCCAGTGAAGAATCACTCTTGCCAATAAATGCTACTTTGGACTAGTTAGGCAATTGAAAAGTAAAGTCCTCTCTCGACAAACGAAAATCATACTCTACAAGTCACTTATCGTACCCAGATATCCTCACTATATATATATGAGAGAAAAGTTCTTCGAAAGATTTATTGACCTCTACGCGTTGGCGATCGCGAGTACCGAAGAAGAGCTGTACGAGCTATACGCAGACATCGACATAGTCCAGCGAATTAAAACGCAGCGCTGCGTTTGCTGGGCCATGTTATGCGAAATGAAAGATGACGCTCCGGCCAAGAAAGTGTTTCTATCGGAACCCGCCTATGTAAGCAGAGGTAGAGGCGGCCCCTGAACCAGGTGGAAAACGATTTAAATTCCCTTGGTTTGGCCAATTGGCGCCGGTTGGCAGAGAGACGGAGCGACTGGCACGCCTTGTTGGACGGCCATAACCGTTTAAAACGTTAAGCGCCAATTAAGTAAGTAAGTAAGTAAGTATCGGTTTGTTATCTGTTTGTTATCACCTAGTGATCAGCTTCCAATTGGTTTTTTATCGTCGATCTATAATTGAAATTTTATCGGTAACTTTTTCAAAGGCCGATAACAAGTTGGTAATACTCTGATAATAAATAGAAAACATTGTTAATATAAAATCGATAACATTTTAATAGCTTTTCGATACAAAATCGATAACTTTTGGATACAAAATCTAAAAAGTTTGTTAGAATTTATCGATAACATTTCAACAACTTTTAGATAAATTATCAATCACTTTTTAATAACAAATCCATAAGATTTTGATAACAAAACGATACATTTTTGATACATTTTTGATAACTAGCGTTAACTTTTCAATAGTAAATTGACAAATTTTTGAAAACATATCTTTAATTTTCGAATAACAATCAACAACTTTTCTAAAATAAATCAATAATTTTTTAATTATAAGCCGATAGCTCGGCAATACAAAATCCGTAACTCATTAATATGTTCTGTTATCGATAGAAGATCTATCCTCTTCGATAACCAGCTGAGCATAACAAACCGATAACTCGTCGGTAACACTTCCCTTGTCTTGCTTTAATTTGCTATCTGATTTCGTTTATATCAACTCTACCATGTACTTTGTCTGAAATATAAGCTACTACACTACGCTTACATCCAAAGACGGTAATACAAAACAGTGAATTCAAACCACAGACGAACTTTTATTTTCATGATCCCAAACCCATAATGGTGATGGTCTGGATGGTACCACCACTCCTCGAAAATTAAGAATATGTGTGTGTACAAATATCCCTTTTCGATATTAGGTGTGCATTATCCATAGGTATTCCTTGAATCTTCTGCAGATTTAAACTACGTAAAGAATACATCGTCGGTCTCAAAGAAGCACTTTTGTTCTTCGCGTGGAAAACTAGCTTAATTGGTAATAGCGTGGAAGGCAAGCATAGTTCGTTGTTAGCGGGAAAAAACTGAGCCTTGTTAGTTTTACATGGGAAAATGAAACGTGCTCGTCTTCCATGGCACCGACGATATCAAGACGCATTCGTAGAGTTGTTGATTACATGTTATCGGTTCGTCTCGACTGAATTACTAAATAAATAAACTCAAATACTATATATGTACAATAATCTTCGTTATTCGCCACAATATATTTAGAAAGGTATCCTTAAGCCGCTATAGGGGAGCCACGCTTCAATAGCACGAACGCCCGAAGTGCGGCGAACCCTGTACTGGGATCGTAATTTGGCATACAGATAAGTCCTCAACGGTCGCATAACCGTCTTGCGCATTCATAGTACCATACTCGGGCTTAGACACCATATCCTTAAACCGCCTGTTAGGATCGCTTCTTCGTCAACGATGTCCAAAACTTAGTCAAACTTGTATTATGGATTATTATAGTGCATAGTTATGATACCCAGCAGATTATTGTTTAAGTCAAGAAAAGACGACATCTGATACCCATCCCTAGCTATTCAGCTATCTTTTCGAACTTTAAAAATTGATGTTCGTTTTTAACATATATGCAGAATTTTGTTCAAGGAGTATTCAGATAATGTCATAATGAGCACAGAGGTATAGGTAGCTTAGGATTGATTTTGTACAGTGTTTGTTTAATATAAATTAAAGAAGATTATATCTTTTTTCTTTTATTTTTTTATTATTTATATCTTTTATTCAAATTTCTTTGCTTTTGTTAACCATAATTGAATTACTCTTCGTACATGTA
Organism: Eurosta solidaginis; assembly: GCA_029619165.1. Lineage (NCBI taxonomy): Eukaryota > Metazoa > Arthropoda > Insecta > Diptera > Tephritidae > Eurosta > Eurosta solidaginis. Next base: position 13,786 of record JARSSU010030627.1, on the reverse strand, counting down.
TGTGATTTTTTCTTTTTTCTTATATTAAATGCTCTTTTAAGCCATTTACGCTTACCACAAATGTATTTCCACGTGAATCTCATACGTGTCACACACACACACACGCAAGTGGAAATCATATGTAAACATAAGAAATCATAAAGGATAAAATGACATTTAATAGAAAACGTGTTGCAGAATAAAAATCGCCGCTAAGAAAATGCATAAAAATGTCCAAACATAAGCATTTGAATGAACAATCACACAAATATTATCAGCAACCACTCACACTTCCCTCAAAACATATACATGCAAATATTGATGATGCAGGACGCACGTCGACAGGATAATATTTAAATGTATGCATATAGAAAATTTTTTCTTGATTTTGCTTTTTTCAAGTCGCCTGAAGTAGCCCACACAAGTCGTGTATGACTTCCTCAGAAAAACCCCGACCATAAGTACATTTTGCATGGCTCATATTCATATTTTATGCACACGTCCTGGCGGCTACGTGATACCTCCATGCATACCATACACATATGTACGCATTCTTCCAGTTTATAACGCTATTGGCATATTTTTAGTTTATTCATCTATAGGGAAATGTTTAAAGAGTGAAGAAACCCAAGAGGTCACTGTTTACATTCATTTTAAGAAAGTTGACTCAAGTTTCATTGTGGAGGAGTGTTGGCATTGAATTGGTTGAAAGAAGATAAAAGAATCTATCTATAATATTGTAACGAATTTAGTAGAAATTCCGCTTATTCCATATCTTCTGCTAACGTTCGAATGATAAACTGTTGAATAAATAACTCTAATATTCAATAATGCAAAAAAATGATCTTTATTAAACTACTTTGAAAGTACCTCACACTAAACAGTTAACTTCACAACCAATAGCGTGCTTAAATCAAACTGATTACTGACTACTCTGCTTGTGCTGCTTTTTATACTCTCTGCCCAAATGTCTAGACGTCTCTCCTTCTAGAAATCTCTACCTGGTCAGCAGTCGTACGCGCGTGTACTTGTAGTGTGTAACCATATGCGTGTGTATATGTGAATACTACTTCGGCTGATGATGACATGCGTATGTGAGTATCTCTCTGTTGCTTGTATGTATGTGTGTACATGATGATTAATATGTTCATGTAGCTTGCTTTAAGGTTTTTGTTGTTGTGCATTTATTTAGTGATGTGAATTTTCGTCACACTGCCCTCCACCTAAGTCGGATCGTCCCGATCACACAAATTTCCTGATCTAAACGCTGCCAGCCTTCCAAATGAACACTTTCATTTTGGTTCGTGGTTTGCCAGTGGTATGTATGCGGATAAACTACATCATTGATCCGTTTTACAACTTTGTATGGCCTTCTCAATTGCACTGAAATTTCGGGGCCAAACCTTTTTTCGTTGTGGGTTGTATAACCGCGCCAAATCTCCTTCCAGAAAACCTTCCGAATTAATTGCTTTATCGTACCTGGCTTTCATCTTGTTACTCATAATTTTTGTTCGTTGCCTTACTAAATCGTGTATGTCTCTCATCTCTTCTTCCAATACACCAGTGGATTTCTTGCATTTCTCTCCGCATCGGCATCTATCCCAAACTCCAAATCAGCTGGCAGTCGAAGGCCATTGCAAAACACTACTTTTGCGGGGGATTTGGCCCGTTGTATCATGCACTGACCGATTGGTAAGTCATCAAAAATAATGGTATAATTTCTCCCTTGGTCAGAATGTAACTCCATTGGTACGCCATACCTTGCAACCCAATTGTTTATGAACACTTCAGCTACTGTTTCCTCTTCTTGATTTGGGATTGGGTATACCTCTGTCCATTTGCTGAAATAAACCATAATCACCAGTACATATTTGTTTCCGTAGTTGCTAGTAGGAAATTGACCTGCGACATCCTTTCAAATGGCGCACCTGAGTTATGTTGCTTCATCTGGCCATGACTTTGGATTTTGGGCCCCTTTGCTCTGCTGCAAACCTCGCAGTTGGAAATCTATTCAGTGACCGGCTGGCGGCAACCAACCCAATAGAATCTCTCCTTAATCTTCTCGAGCGTCTTCGTAACCCCAAGGTGACCTCCACTTGGACCGTTCTGTAGCTCACTGAGAACGTCAGGAATCCTTTTCCTTGGAACAACTATCAGTTTCCTCTTACTTTGGCCATCGTCACTCTCCCATACTCGATGCAAGCAACCGGATATCAATTTTAAACTGTTCCACTGTGCCCAATGTGACTTCGCAATAAGACTCTCAGCTGACATCTCTTCCACCAGCACTCGTTTACTGCTGTAGTTGTTGTTGTTGTTGTAGCAATTAGGTTACTCCACGAAGGCTTTGGGGAGTATTATCGATGTGATGGTCCTTTTTCGGATACAGATCCGATACGCTCCGGTAACACAGCACCATTAAGGTGCTGGCCCGACCATCTCGGGAACGATTTATATGGCCACATTAAACCTTTCAGGTCATCCCTCCCTCGCCACCCCCAAGTTCCATGAGGAGCTTGGGGTCGCCAGAGCCGCGTCTGTTAGTAGGAAACGGGATCGCCGCTTGAAGGTGAGGTTGACAATTGGGTTGGAGAAGCTATATATTGCACGCTACACAATCCCTTTGAATCCACTTACTGTCTGTAGTCTCTATCTTAGCCGAAATTAAGTGACAGATCCATGTTCTTATAGTGGCAGATATTGTTGATAAAATCATAATTGGATGGACTTCTTAATCGGCCAAGGCATCAAGATCGACATATAAAGCAAGACGATGCGATATAAGAAACGCGGCACATCCAATGTCTTATATCGCATCGTCGTTGCTTTACATGTCGATCTTGATGCCTTGGCCGATGTTAAGAAGTCCAATCCAATTATGATTTTATCAACAATATCTGCCACTATAAAATTGTATAGTACCGTGACGTTCCCAATTGCTACTTCACATGCTTCTTCCCCATTTACCTGGGGTTCCTCTCCCGTGGCTGTACGTATCTTGCTCCAAGAAATGGTCTTATCTTCTTGTTGACTAAATCTAATCGACATGATGGAATGAGATGCACCCGTATCTATAGTCAGTGAAGGTTCCCTCCCATCCACATGTCCGCAGAGTAAGAAGACTGCTCGACTTCTCCAATCTGCGAGATAAAGATAATGGGGCATTCAATTGCGGGAGCCAGGTGTCGCCCCGTGCGGCTGACTAGCTTTAGTTTAACGATTGAGTGGTCTTGGATATTTGCTCATCTCCTTCAGCTCTGCGTTACGACCATCCACATTGTTGGAACTATTAGGGTTGGTGCTGCAATAAACGTGCTATGTGCCCTGGCTTTCCACATTAAAGCATTGACTGCATGATTATCTTCTGCTGCTTTCCCTTCAATGCTTCCAATTGCGCCTACCCGCTCTGGTCTTTCCACTCAACACGATGGGCTTTGTATGCTGGTTTACTCAAAGTGAGGCAGTTTCCTGAGTCAGTGCATGGGATACCGTTCAGCAAATGTTACCTTTGGGTCTGCGTATGTAGCTCGCTTCATTTCCACGTCCCATATGCCGTTTACAAAGCTCTGGATTTTTACTCTCTCGGTGTATTCCACGGGTGCGTCCGCATTTGCTAGATGGGCCAGCCTTTCGACATCTGACGAAAACTCTGCAAAGTCTCATTCGCTTTTTGGTAACGGTTTTGCAACTCAATTTGATATACATACCTATTTTCTTTACTCACTTCCGTAACGTTTCTCGACAGCGGCCATAAATATTGTTCCGCTCATAATTGTTCCGCTCGTTCTCTGGAATAGTCTGTAGGATTTCTGCTGCAGGTTCTTTCAATGCAACGAACAGTGCAGCAACTTTATCTTCAGCATTCCAGTTGTTCACTGCTGACGTCTTCTCAAATTGAAGCTTAAATACCTGGAAAGGAACGGACCCGGCAAAATATGGAGTTTTTACCTTCGGATTGCTTGCTGAAACAGAAGGGCGATTTAGTTGCAGCTCCTGTATACGACCTCTCAATGCCTCAATCTCGGTACTGATTTTGTTCTCGAGTTGTAAAATTTTTGTATCCTGTGCCTCCAACTTTGATGATACCCTTATCTTCTGTGCCTCCAGCTGGGAGGAAATGCGGTCCTCTTGTGCTTTCAACTGCTCAGCAAACTGAGATGTCATATATGTCTTCTGTTCTTCCAGTTGTGATGACATTTGGGCTTCATTCTTGGATGTTATGCGTGACTCGTGGGATTCCATCTTGGATGCTAAACGTGTCTCCTGCGATTCCAGTTGAGATGCCACTGTCGATGTTTGAGCAGATATATCATGCAGCCAATATCATGTTCAAGTGTGTGCTCATAACTGCCTGCGTTGTTTAATTTTTCTCCTCCAATTTTGTTGTCTCATCGCCATCAAGATGAAAGGCATACTCTTCCACGTTAAATCCTTCTGATTTCCATTGCCACTCGTAGTCGTGCCTGAAGTTCGAGTTTATTGCCGGTTGTATTCAATCCACGGCTCTCCAACTCCTTCTTCAGTTGATGATCTTCAATTCACTCCACTTTGCCATGTCCTTGTTTTATTCGAATTCTTCGGAATTTATTCAAAAATTCCTCTTCTGACACCAATTGTAACGAATTTTATTCCAAATCTTCTGCTAACGTTCGAATCGCTAAACTGTTGAATAAAACTCCAATATTCAATAATGCAAAAATGGTCTTTATTAGACTACTTTGAAAGTACTTCACAATAAAACTTAACTTCACAACCAATAGCGTGCTTAAATCAAACTGATTACTGACTACTCTGCTTGTGCTGCTTTTATACTCTCTGCCCAAATGTCTAGACGTTTCTTCTTCTAGAAATCTCTACCTGGTCACCAGCCATACGGCGTGTATTTGTAGTATGTAACCATATGCGTGTGTATATGTGAGTACTACTTCGGCTGATGATGACATGCGTTTGTGAGTATCCCTCTGCTGCTTGTATGTATGTGTGTACATGATGATTAATGTGTTTATGTAGCTTGCTTTAAGGCTTTTGTTGTTGTGCATTTATTTAGTGATGTGAATATTCGTCACAATATATATAGGCAAGCTAAAATTTCAAGCTCCTTTTACGGCTAAACTATAATTCTAAGATATAAGCAATTGTATATGTATCGATAGGATTACTCAAGTAGCAGTACAGGACATTAAAAAAATAAAAAAAGAGAGTTAAATATAGCGGTAAAATATCAAGTTAAAATTTTTACTAATACATAAACCACGACGCTGTGTGTGTAAGCTCTAAAGCAATAAATTTGTTGTTTGCATAAAACAAAGTATTTTCTCAGTAAGAGGTGAGCGTTTAGCTTTTGTAGTAAACACAAAACTTACACTAATAATTTAAAGTATCCCAGCACAGGCAAGAGCATGTTCTCATTTTTTGGAAATACAAAACGGTAGAAAGCAAACGGCATACACATTAATCAGCCAAAAAGATAACCCCGGCTCGGCCTTTTCAAGCTAACCGCATTGTGATTTTGACTGTTTTGTAACAGGTCACGCTAGCTATCTCTACTTGGCGATAACTGACGCGAGTTTGGAGTAATAAGGAAGTTCAAGTCCTCCTTTACATGCCTCTCAAAACGCAGTGGTGGTGCCTCCCTTCCTTTGCTTCTAAACCTCATCTGCCCTTGTAATACATTCTTGACCGGTGTGTCTTCGCCCATTCGCATAAAATGGCCTTATCAATGAAACCTTTAGGCTTTAATTCGCGACACTATCTTTATATATACGTAAAGCTCATACAGCTCATCATTATACTTCCTTCGATACTCACCGTTGGCATCACGGACAGGACCAAAAATCTTCTGAAGAACTTTTCTCTCGAGCACTGCAAGAACTTTCTCATAACATTTCTAGGCAGTACATACAGACAGACCATACATCAGAACAGGTAGATATGATGAACACCTTGTAGAACGGGATTTTTGTTCTTCCAGAGAGGACATAATTAATTAGCTGCCTACTCAGTCCAAAGTAGCACATGTTGGCCAGAGTTATTATCTGTTTGATTTTTTAAGGTGGCATTAATTTCGCTTTTAATGCTGGTTGCCAAATAGATAAATTCCTTCGCAGTCTCGCATTTATATCCGCCAACAGTGGTGTGGCTGCGAAGCGAAGAAAGGTCGACTTACACAATCTGGAAATAATCATTATTTTAAAATTATAGAAAGATTTTCCTTGCTTATTGAACAATTTTGCTTCAAATAGAAGTTATACTACTTTGGCATCATTAATCGTAAATTCTAATATAGGCTAAGGGCTACCAAATTTCAGGCAAATTGAATCGTGAGTCGAATTTGTTCAAATAGATCGGTCCCTGGTACATATCCCAGAAAGAAACATAACTGGAACACTCTCCGCATTGCTGTGAAGCTATCCTGACAATTTTAATAGAATCGGCATGGTGGTTTTGGAGTCCATGAGCTGCGTTCAAACATATGTACATCTTTCTTTATATATATATATATAGATATACTAAATCTCCTTAGTGCACAAACATTCATTCAAACACACTAAAAAAAATAGAAATTTTTTTAGGAATTTTAACGAATCGCTTAAAATGTGTAACGAAATAGTATTTTCAAGAGATATATGGATTCTTTGGTTTAACAACATTAACACGCGAAAATATTTATGTATGTAAGCTGATATGAAATGAAAATACATACATAGATACATCCATTTATTCCCTAAATGTACTCCCGAACATAAATAACGCCAGCAATTACTGGCATATGCTGATAACATTGATATCATCGGCCCAAACACCCGCGCTGTTAGTTCTGCTTACTCCAAACTGGAAAAAGAAGCGGTAAAAATGGGTTTGATGGTAAATGAGGACAAAACGAAGTACCTCATGTCATCGAGCAAAGAGTCAACGTATACGCGCCTTGGCAACCACGCTACTGTTGGTAGCCATAATTTCGAAATAGTAAAAGACTTCGTTTATTTGGGAACCAGCATCAACACTAGCAACAACATCAGCTCTGAAATCCGGCGAAGAATCAATCTTGCCAATAAATGCTACTTTGGACTTGATAGGTAATTGAAAAGTAAAGTCCTCTCTCGGCGAACGAAAATCATACTCTACAAGTCACTTATCATACTCGTCCTGCTATTTGGGGCAGAAGCATGGCCCATGACAGCAGCAGATGAAGCGGCTTTGAGAGTCTTCGAGAGAAAAGTTCTACGAAAGATTTATGGACCTCTACGCGTTGGCGATGGCGAGTACTGAAGAAGATTTAATGATGAGCTGTACGAGCTATACGCAGACATCACATAGTCCAGCGAATTAAAACGCAGCGGCTGCACTGGCTAGGCCATGTTATGTGAATGAAAGATGATGCTCCGGCCAAGAAAGTGTTTCTATCGGAACCCGCCTATGGAAGCAGAGGTAGAGGGCGGCCCCCACGCCGTTGGAAGGACCAGGTGGAAACGATTTAAACTCCCTTGGTGTGACCAATTGGCGCGTTGCGTAGCGAGGAGCCTTGGCGCGCCTTGTGGACGGTCATAACCGTTTAGACGGTTAAGCGCCAATTAAATAAGTAAGTAAGAAAGTCCCACTCAAAGCTAGTTTGCTCATACGGTTAATAGTGAACATACACACGAAATGCAATTTCGACCTCTTAATTTTGTGATAATTTTTTTAGAATTTCACTCTCGCATTTTTTTCATAGCGCGCCCGGAATGTATTACTCAAAAAAAAAGTTTAAAAATGAAGTTATGTAGCTGTCACGACCGTGGTTTCCTAGTCGATGTGCTGTTATTCGTACATGTAAATATTGTGAGAAATTTTCAATCAAGGCTCGTTTGTATTATACGATCCGTGATCGAAATACATTTTTTAAATCGGAATAGCTCTGAAATGGTAAATCGCATTGAGAAAATATGTGGCTGCCAGTACTCAATAGATTCATAACTTATTATCAATTTTACGAATCTTTTGACAGATTCATATTTATCGTTTGAGTGAAATTGCTTTTCGATACGTGATCGTATAACGCGATTCGGCCGCGAGTATTCTTGATTGAATAAATTGAAGAAAAATTTTGCCTCAAATTGATGAAAAGTTTTATATAAAAGTAAGAAATTTTCACTCATTTCATAAATTTTCTTCAATTCATTGAAAATTCTCTAGGAAATGTTTGGCTCATTTTAGGTAGGTGTTCTTTTTTCGACTCCTTTTCAATACAATGTCATTCTGTAATTTGACTTTACTATGCCAAAATTGTCTTGACGATTCATCCTCAATTAAAGAAGATGTTGAGAAGTCCCTAATAAATTTTTGTTGTTGCTTATTTAAATCCAAACCTTTTACAACCACTATAAGTATTAAATTTATAAGGAAACCTTTTCTGCGTGTACAGAGTTTTTAAGACAAAAACCCAATATTTTAATACCTGAGTTATTTATTTTCAGCATATGTGAAGATTTAATAGCAATACAACAATTTTTATGCCGTAAAAAATAAATATGCTTCCGAAATTTTATGCTCCAGCAAAATGTATGTGAAAATCTCTTGAGTAAACGATATGGAATTTTCATGTAAATTTCTACATGAGGACAGCCACACACAAACAAATATAAAATATTTTAATAAAAAAAATATGAATATCTTTGGCGCCTGTGCTACGTGCAGTACGCTCAACCTTTACACACACATGCACAGTCTCTTCGTACTTTACTTCTCAACGCTGCAGTAATAAAATTGGAGAAAAACTTCACTGATGATGGCATACACGGTAAGGAGGTTTGAGAGTCTGTGCGGGCAACGATTTGTGGCAAGTTCAATATTTAACAACCGGAAGCAACAACCGAAACAATATGCGGTTTAATTTTAAACTTAAATGCACAAAAGGTAACCTCAAGCACAACTGAACTAAGAAAATATGACGACTTTCAGCCATACCACGAGCCAAGAGCACGCAACGACTGAGGTGGTGCAAAAGGGCGGTAAGTGCAACGCAAAGAGAAGCTCATTGGAAAACATTGGATAGAACTCTATAGTAAGAAAAAGAAGAGCAGGAATATGGATGAAATTGATACGCTCAGCTATTAGAGTGCTATAAAAGCGTATGCAGCACAAAATTATGATGGCAGCGAGTGATGGTTTTCTGATGCTTGCTATGGATAACTGTACGCAATTTCAGGTGGTGGCATTTATTTGTGGTGTTGGTTGTGGAAAGCGCGGTTATAAGGGCAGCTAAGATATGCTTTTCAGTTAGAATTAGTTCAGTGGGTAGTTGTAGGTTATGTATTTGTAGAAATATGCAACGCTTGCACCAAAGGTGGGGGTGTGTCTCTTGTTGGCAAATTGTCGATTACCCAAACGAAATCTGCTGCGCGCATTCATAAGCTTATTGTAGTTCATGTACGAGGGCATTGACGAAATTTCGGTGAGTGTAGTGAATTCGACCTTAGTTTTGGTTGGGAAATAGCGTAATCGAGATTACAATTCAATCGGTTTTATACATCTAGATCAAGTAAGCATCCAAGTTTATGAGTTCCGAAACTTTTCTCTATTCTTGAAGGGAAATTTTTTTCTTTTGGAGGTAACGACAGCCATAAAGTGTGAAAAGCATAACCACTTCTTCCCATAAGATGACAGTTCTAAAGAATATTTTCACAATCCAAGGAGGTGCATCTTCAGGTCAGATATATCGGTTTTGGTGGTAAGGTATCTCTCGATGAGCTTCTTAGAAAGATTTGCTCCATCTCCAGTAGTATTTTCACCACTTTGTCAATTTCGATCTCTATTTTCCATTCTTCCACAGTTTTAATTTTCATATCCCCTCTTCCTTCCCATTTTGTCTGCCACTTTTTGCTAAATTTTTCTTCTTCTTTTTTCTTTTTATTAATTTAATTTCATATAACCTTTCGTTATCCTCACAGCTCCTAATTCTATATAACTTTTCATCTTCACTAAAATTGTTTCACTTCAGTGTGTCTCTTCTTCTCACATTTAAAATGCATATAATTTTCTTTCTTTTCTTCTCAATCATCTCTTCCAATCAGTTCCTCAATACATCTCAGTTGTCATAGCCACATCGCTTTTCCTTTCAGTATTTCTTCTATCTAAATTTCATCTTCTTTCTTCTTGCTCTTTCTTTTCGTCTGAATTTCATCCCCACTTTCTTTTTCCTCTTAGTTCCTCTCCATTTCTCAATTTTTACCTTTATCACCTTTACCTTCATTTTCTCCTTTCATCGGAGCTTCTATATCCACCTCAAATTTGCCCACTACAGTCCCTATCAAATTTCTTACTTTTCATCTTCAAATTACCCTTCCCCATCTACCCCTTACTTCATATTAATTTTCGCGTCCCTTTCCCTTTATTTCTTAGCATAACTTTCAGTTTTAATTTCAAATATCCAAACTTCATCTCCCTCTCAGTTTTTTTATTCATCTCAATATTTAGTTTCAACCCTCTTTCATCTCGGTCCTCTTTCTTTTCCCCCTCAGCTTGTCTATTTTCTTATGATTTTTCATCTTAATTTCCCTTTTACTCTTTCAGGTAAACAGGATTCTCCGATCCGCGGTTGTATGGTTCTGTCTTCCAGCATTGATGAGTCCATCCCACAAATGGGTTGTCAACATCCGTCCATTTGCAGGATTCCACAATTGTGCCGGTTTTTCGATGTTGTTTGAAGGCGCCTTCTATATCTAGGAAAGCTGCTATTGTGAAATGTTTGTAGTGTAGTGATCTTTCCACAAAGCCGCTTTAGCTCATGAGGGCGGTACTCCGTAGAATCTTCCCTTCATTAGGCGTTGCTGTGCCATTTGACAGGTTTTGGTCCTGTTATTATTGATCTAATATATATATCAGAAGCTCTCCAAGGACACCTTGACATGACAGGATGTGAGGATTATTGGTCTGTTAGTCTTTGGAATTTTCAGTTGTTGCGTATGCCCTCTTTTGGCCAGAAAGATTACTATTGTTTTTTCTCCAGCTTTATGGAATATAGGTCAGGGCGTACTCGCTCTGTATATCACTTCCAGCCAGAGAACACTTGATCACCTAGCTTCTGTAACATACCGTGATAACTCCACCAAGACCCGGGCGATTTGAAATGGAGAGAAGCATTCATCGCAAACCTGATCTTTTCGCTGTCTATCATCCTGTTCACAGGTAGGGGAAAGGGCCTTGGCGGTGAAGGAGTGGAGGGCTGATAGTCCCTGGCAGAGAGATTTCTTTTAACTGTTGCTGGATCGGCATCCAGGGAAGTGTGAGTATTGATGAGTTTGTCCATAGGCCTGCCTCACTTCCTTCGATGTGATTGTTGTGGTGTTTCTTTGGACAGAAGTCGTTACTCAGAGTCTGGAGGACTCACGTGTAGTGTTCTCTATGGAGGCAGAAGGATTGCCAGGATACGCCTTCGTACCCTTATGCTTTTTTGAATGCACTTTGATCGCCGACCCTATATGGCTGCCACTCCTTGGTTTTATGAGGCACCTCATTAAAATGCCTTCCGTACTATCGTTCTAATTTCCTACGGCCTGACCTCGCTCCGTCCGGGTGGGAACTAAGATAATCTTTTTACGAATATAAATGGGAGTGCACTTGTTGTAAGAGTAGTTTACGCGAGCTCTACCTGCCGACCTAGCTCATCCGGCTTTTGCGGGCAGTTTATGTTTAGGTTTTCGCTTATTTCTAAAGCTGGCGTAGATAGCCTTACAAATTTATCCCACTTTGGTTCTTCTTGGGTGTTTGATGTAGCGTCGTGATCCTAAATAGGTTCTAAGTATTTACGTACAATTAAGGGTCGTGAGTCTGGCCCAATCAAAATATTTGATGTCGAGAAGATCCAAGCGGTGGTCCGAGCAGTAGGATGAGGCTATTGTCGAACACTCTCCGAGTTTTATCATTATTCTTAAACAAACGGGTTCTGATTCCACTAAGCGCCGGGTCCTCGTCCGGTTTGTCAAAAGTTATGTCTAGGAACTTCCTCCCAGCTCTGAAACCTGTCCTGAACCAGATGGGATATAAAGTGGGGCTTTAGTGTCCTGCTGTTGCAATACTGAGTTAGAATTATGACAAAAGTGAGTAAGTAATGGACTCACCAACCTCTCGTTGGTTGAGGAGCTGCTCCATATCGTGTTTCTTTGCATGGGTCGTTCGCAGCCTATTGAATTATGCTGCATCTCCGCCGCGCTATTTTAATTTTATATAAGTGTTCCAGCTCTGGAGTTGGAGCCATCCTCTCATGGGCCTATGATAGGCCGATGATCCAACCGTAGATGGCGCTGCGTTGGTACATTGCCCCGCTACACTTCTACCACTGTGGAGTGCTGTGTACAGTTTTTCAACATAAGAAAGCATTTATACCTTTTTTAATTAAAATCGCCTGCTTGGTTTGAGTCAACCAAATTTTTACATGTTGAACAACAGTTTCGTGTTTTTGATAAATCCTAATCACAAAGGTTGCTGCACCTGAAATGTTGTTCACATCCATCTACAATAAATAATCCTAGTAAACCTAGCATTCATTCATCGTGTTAAAATTAATTGATATGTGTTGACAATTGACAAAATTCCTTATGTTGATAGACATTTTGGTTGGGTCAAATACTAAATTTTTGTTAAAATTACTCTGACTCAACGGTCCTCGAGTAAAGTATCACCAGCAACACGTTTAATGCATAAAATTTAGACGATATTTTAATTATAGTAAAAAATGAACTTCCGACAGTCAGGCAGCGACTCCATACATTGAAAGGGTTTATGACAACAAACTGTATTTACAAACGAGAACGTTTTAGATATGCATTTTTTATTATGCGTTGGATTTCCGTCAATTGAAATCATGCATCGCTTTCTATACAATGTTGCAAACAAACAAATTTGCATGTCTCTCCTCCGCTGATAAGCAACTGTTTCATATTCTTCTGTAAACTCACCAATGTGGCAGCGTTTATTATCATCTTCCCCTTATGCTGAATAAGGTGCCCTAACTCATGTGAGAGAATAATTTACATGTCAAGGAGTCGTCAACTTAATTGATCTCATTACTATAAAATAGTATCTTATTAAACTTTATGTAAATGCGCAACTATACTTTAAATATATGCGTTTAACTTAAAAATGAAATCACTTGCAGTGTTAGTAGAGGAACAAAGTTCACTTATCACAACAATTGTATTTTGTTTGCTGTTTATATTATGTTTGATTGCAAACGACAGAGTTATTATCAATAATTTATTCCTGCACAAGGGATTCCAGTGCTTAAAGAGCGATAGTTTTCCAAATACTTGCATTTCATGAGTAGCATGCCCTGGATTAGGTGGCATCCATAGTGGGCGCTGCATGCGCGTCAGTAATCTGAGCTAATTTGGCATTATTTACTTGTTGTGATAAATGTAAACTCAAATTTATCGTACTTACTTTTTTCAGCACGGCTATATAGACATTTCAATCGATAAATTACTGAAAGCAAAAAGTTGCTGGCGCTAGAATTTTAGAGATTTGAGAGCGGGAACGTCTAGAAGAGAGAAAAATTTTGCAACCATCCGTAATTAGTTTATTATTCGTTTGCGGAAGTTATGATAATGTTTATTTTATGTAAATGTTTTGGATTACTAAAATTAATTGTATATAGCTTCCTCAATTGTGTGAACTTTATTGTACCTAATATAGTGGTCCCACACGGCGATCCTTCCTTCAAGTTTATTGCTCTACTTCGTTGTTCGTTCGTCCTCCAACTGGGCTACCGAACTGAATTAATTCCATATGAAATTTTTGAGAGCGAAGCTCTAATTCTAGGGTTAATTTTGCG
>JARSSU010030626.1:0-17816 GCA_029619165.1 Eurosta solidaginis | reverse complement strand
GCAGCTATACATTTTTTAATGGTAATAAATGCCAGTTAATGTAATATAAAACTATTCAAGTCGTTCGGAAGCTGTACGTCGTTTTTCACGAAGTATCTGCTAGATGGTTAGCGCAGCATGCCTAAAGCGTATGATGATGAAGGCTTAGCACCTTCGAAATGGATCTATCTGCGCAGCTATGGCAGGTTGTCTGAAAAATTTTCTACTTACTATTCCAAAAACAAATAACAATTTTCAAATTTAGAAAAATACAATAATTATATTAGAAAAAAAATTATTGTTCTGGCCTTGAGCTCGATTCAGACCTTGAATGATGTAGCATAGGCGATATAAAACAAAAACAATGCCAATCAAACGGTAATATAGACTAATTAAGTCGTTCGGAAGCTGTCGTCGTGTTTTCACGAAGTGTCTGCTGGCTTGCGGGTCTCAACCTAGGACAGACACTCAATTTTCTCTGAACGAGACGCAGCTATACATTTTTGGTGGTAATAATTGCCAATAAATGTTATAATTTGTTGTGGTAATAATGCCAATATGTGTATATAAACTATCAAGTTCGTTTTCGGAAGCGCTGCACATCGCTGTTTTCATGAAGTGTGCTGGCTTGTGTTTAAGCTAGCAGACACTCATTTTCTCGGAACCGGACGCAGCTATACATTTTTTTGTGGTAATAAATTGCCAATAAATGTAATATAAACTATTCAAGTCGTTCGAGAAAGCTGTACATCGTGTTTCACGAAGTGTCTGCTGGCTTGAGTCTTAGCTAGCAGACACTCACTTTTCTCGGAACGGACGCAGCTATAAATTTTTTTTGTGGTAATAAATTGCCAATAAATGTAATATAAACTATTCAAGTCGTTCGGAAGCTGTACGTCGTGTTTTCACGAAGTGTCTGCTGGCTTGAGTCTTAAGCTAGCAGACACTCACTTTTCTCGGAACCGGACGCAGCTATACATTTTTTTTGTGGTAATAAATTGCCAGTAAATGTAATATAAACTATTCAAGTCGTTCGGAAGCTGTACGTCGTGTTTTCACGAAGTGTCTGCTGGCTTGGGTCTTAAGCTAGCAGACACTCACTTTTCTCGGAACCGGACGCAGCTATAATTTTTTTGTGGTAATAAATTGCCAATAAATGTAATATAAACTATTCAAGTCGTTCGGAAGCTGTACGTCGTGTTTTCACGAAGTGTCTGCTGGCTTGAGTCTTAAGCTAGCAGACACTCACTTTCTCGGAACCGGACGCAGCTATACATTTTTTTGTGGTAATAAATTGCCAATAAATGTAATATAAAACTATTCAAGTCGTTCGGAAGCTGTACGTCGTGTTTTCACGAAGTGTCTGCTGGCTTGAGTCTTAAGCTAGCAGACACTCACTTTTCTCGGAACCGGACGCAGCTATAAATTTTTTTTGTGGTAATAAATGCCAATAAATGTAATATAAACTATTCAAGTCGTTCGGAAGCTGTACGTCGTGTTTTCACGAAGTGTCTGCTGGCTTGAGTCTTAAGCTAGCAGACACTCACTTTTCTCGGAACCGGACGCAGCTATAAATTTTTTTTGTGGTAATAAATTGCCAATAAATGTAATATAAACTATTCAAGTCGTTCGGAAGCTGTACGTCGTGTTTTCACGAAGTGTCTGCTGGCTTGAGTCTTAGCTAGCAGACACTCACTTTTCTCGGAACCGGACGCAGCTATACATTTTTTTTGTGGTAATAAATTGCCAATAAATGTAATATAAACTATTCAAGTCGTTCGGAAGCTGTACGTCGTGTTTTCACGAAGTGTCTGCTGGCTTGAGTCTTAAGCTAGCAGACACTCACTTTTCTCGGAACCGGACGCAGCTATAAATTTTTTTTGTGGTAATAAATGCCAATAAATGTAATATAAACTATTCAAGTCGTTCGGAAGCTGTACGTCGTGTTTTCACGAAGTGTCTGCTGGCTTGAGTCTTAAGCTAGCAGACACTCACTTTTCTCGGAACCGGACGCAGCTATAATTTTTTTTGTGGTAATAAATTGCCAATAAATGTAATATAAACTATTCAAGTCGTTCGGAAGCTGTACGTCGTGTTTTCACGAAGTGTCTGCTGGCTTGAGTCTTAAGCTAGCAGACACTCACTTTTCTCGGAACCGGACGCAGCTATAAATTTTTTTTGTGGTAATAAATTGCCAATAAATGTAATATAAACTATTCAAGTCGTTCGGAAGCTGTACGTCGTGTTTTCACGAAGTGTCTGCTGGCTTGAGTCTTAAGCTAGCAGACACTCACTTTTCTCGGAACCGGACGCAGCTATAAATTTTTTTTGTGGTAATAAATTGCCAATAAATGTAATATAAACTATTCAAGTCGTTCGGAAGCTGTACGTCGTGTTTTCACGAAGTGTCTGCTGGCTTGAGTCTTAAGCTAGCAGACACTCACTTTTCTCGGAACCGGACGCAGCTATACATTTTTTTTGTGGTAATAAATTGCCAATAAATGTAATATAAACTATTCAAGTCGTTCGGAAGCTGTACGTCGTGTTTTCACGAAGTGTCTGCTGGCTTGAGTCTTAAGCTAGCAGACACTCACTTTTCTCGGAACCGGACGCAGCTATACATTTTTTTTGTGGTAATAAATTGCCAATAAATGTAATATAAACTATTCAAGTCGTTCGGAAGCTGTACGTCGTGTTTTCACGAAGTGTCTGCTGGCTTGAGTCTTAAGCTAGCAGACACTCACTTTTCTCGGAACCGGACGCAGCTATAATTTTTTTTGTGGTAATAAATTGCCAATAAATGTAATATAAACTATTCAAGTCGTTCGGAAGCTGTACGTCGTGTTTTCACGAAGTGTCTGCTGGCTTGAGTCTTGAGCTAGCAGACACTCACTTTTCTCGGAACCGGACGCAGCTATAAATTTTTTTTGTGGTAATAAATTGCCAATAAATGTAATATAAACTATTCAAGTCGTTCGGAAGCTGTACGTCGTGTTTTCACGAAGTGTCTGCTGGCTTGAGTCTTAAGCTAGCAGACACTCACTTTTCTCGGAACCGGACGCAGCTATAAATTTTTTTTGTGGTAATAAATTGCCAATAAATGTAATATAAACTATTCAAGTCGTTCGGAAGCTGTACGTCGTGTTTTCACGAAGTGTCTGCTGGCTTGAGTCTTAAGCTAGCAGACACTCACTTTTCTCGGAACCGGACGCAGCTATAAATTTTTTTTGTGGTAATAAATTGCCAATAAATGTAATATAAACTATTCAAGTCGTTCGGAAGCTGTACGTCGTGTTTTCACGAAGTGTCTGCTGGCTTGAGTCTTAAGCTAGCAGACACTCACTTTTCTCGGAACCGGACGCAGCTATAAATTTTTTTTGTGGTAATAAATTGCCAATAAATGTAATATAAACTATTCAAGTCGTTCGGAAGCTGTACGTCGTGTTTTCACGAAGTGTCTGCTGGCTTGAGTCTTAAGCTAGCAGACACTCACTTTTCTCGGAACCGGACGCAGCTATAAATTTTTTTGTGGTAATAAATTGCCAATAAATGTAATATAAACTATTCAAGTCGTTCGGAAGCTGTACGTCGTGTTTTCACGAAGTGTCTGCTGGCTTGAGTCTTAAGCTAGCAGACACTCACTTTTCTCGGAACCGGACGCAGCTATAAATTTTTTTTGTGGTAATAAATTGCCAATAAATGTAATATAAACTATTCAAGTCGTTCGGAAGCTGTACGTCGTGTTTTCACGAAGTGTCTGCTGGCTTGAGTCTTAAGCTAGCAGACACTCACTTTTCTCGGAACCGGACGCAGCTATACATTTTTTTTGTGGTAATAAATTGCCAATAAATGTAATATAAACTATTCAAGTCGTTCGGAAGCTGTACGTCGTGTTTTCACGAAGTGTCTGCTGGCTTGAGTCTTAAGCTAGCAGACACTCACTTTTCTCGGAAACCGGACGCAGCTATAAATTTTTTTTGTGGTAATAAATTGCCAATAAATGTAATATAAACTATTCAAGTCGTTCGGAAGCTGTACAGTCGTGTTTTCACGAAGTGTCTGCTGGCTTGAGTCTTGAGCTAGCAGACACTCACTTTTCTCGGAACCGGACGCAGCTATACATTTTTTTTTGTGGTAATAAATTGCCAATAAATGTAATATAAACTATTCAAGTCGTTCGGAAGCTGTACGTCGTGTTTTCACGAAGTGTCTGCTGGCTTGAGTCTTAAGCTAGCAGACACTCACTTTTCTCGGAACCGGACGCAGCTATAATTTTTTTTGTGGTAATAAATTGCCAATAAATGTAATATAAACTATTCAAGTCGTTCGGAAGCTGTACGTCGTGTTTTCACGAAGTGTCTGCTGGCTTGAGTCTTAGCTAGCAGACACTCACTTTTCTCGGAACCGGACGCAGCTATAAATTTTTTTGTGGTAATAAATTGCCAATAAATGTAATATAAACTATTCAAGTCGTTCGGAAGCTGTACGTCGTGTTTTCACGAAGTGTCTGCTGGCTTGAGTCTTGAGCTAGCAGACACTCACTTTTCTCGGAACCGGACGCAGCTATAAATTTTTTTGTGGTAATAAATTGCCAATAAATGTAATATAAACTATTCAAGTCGTTCGGAAGCTGTACGTCGTGTTTTCACGAAGTGTCTGCTGGCTTGAGTCTTAAGCTAGCAGACACTCACTTTTCTCGGAACCGGACGCAGCTATAATTTTTTTTGTGGTAATAAATTGCCAATAAATGTAATATAAACTATTCAAGTCGTTCGGAAGCTGTACGTCGTGTTTTCACGAAGTGTCTGCTGGCTGAGTTTTAAGCTAGCAGACACTCACTTTTCTCGGAACCGGACGCAGCTATAATTTTTTTTGTGGTAATAAATTGCCAATAAATGTAATATAAACTATTCAAGTCGTTCGGAAGCTGTACGTCGTGTTTTCACGAAGTGTCTGCTGGCTGAGCTAGCTAGACACTCACTTTTCTCGGAACCGGACGCAGCTATAAATTTTTTTGTGGTAATAAATTGCCAATAAATGTAATATAAACTATTCAAGTCGTTCGGAAGCTGTACGTCGTGTTTTCACGAAGTGTCTGCTGGGTCTTAAGCTAGCAGACACTCACTTTTCTCGGAACCGGACGCAGCTATAAATTTTTTTTGTGGTAATAAATTGCCAATAAATGTAATATAAACTATTCAAGTCGTTCGGAAGCTGTACGTCGTGTTTTCACGAAGTGTCTGCTGGCTTGAGTCTTAAGCTAGCAGACACTCACTTTTCTCGGAACCGGACGCAGCTATAAATTTTTTTGTGGTAATAAATTGCCAATAAATGTAATATAAACTATTCAAGTCGTTCGGAAGCTGTACGTCGTGTTTTCACGAAGTGTCTGCTGGCTTGAGTCTTAAGCTAGCAGACACTCACTTTTCTCGGAACCGGACGCAGCTATACATTTTTTTTGTGGTAATAAATTGCCAATAAATGTAATATAAACTATTCAAGTCGTTCGGAAGCTGTACGTCGTGTTTTCACGAAGTGTCTGCTGGCTTGAGTCTTAGCTAGCAGACACTCACTTTTCTCGGAACCGCGACGCAGCTATAAATTTTTTTTGTGGTAATAAATTGCCAATAAATGTAATATAAACTATTCAAGTCGTTCGGAAGCTGTACGTCGTGTTTTCACGAAGTGTCTGCTGGCTTGAGTCTTAAGCTAGCAGACACTCACTTTTCTCGGAACCGGACGCAGCTATAAATTTTTTTTGTGGTAATAATTGCCAATAAATGTAATATAAACTATTCAAGTCGTTCGGAAGCTGTACGTCGTGTTTTCACGAAGTGTCTGCTGGCTTGAGTCTTAAGCTAGCAGACACTCACTTTTCTCGGAACCGGACGCAGCTATAATTTTTTTGTGGTAATAAATTGCCAATAAATGTAATATAAACTATTCAAGTCGTTCGGAAGCTGTACGTCGTGTTTTCACGAAGTGTCTGCTGGCTTGAGTCTTAAGCTAGCAGACACTCACTTTTCTCGGAACCGGACGCAGCTATAAATTTTTTTGTGGTAATAAATTGCCAATAAATGTAATATAAACTATTCAAGTCGTTCGGAAGCTGTACGTCGTGTTTTCACGAAGTGTCTGCTGGCTTGAGTCTTAAGCTAGCAGACACTCACTTTTCTCGGAACCGGACGCAGCTATAAATTTTTTTTGTGGTAATAAATTGCCAATAAATGTAATATAAACTATTCAAGTCGTTCGGAAGCTGTACGTCGTGTTTTCACGAAGTGTCTGCTGGCTTGAGTCTTAAGCTAGCAGACACTCACTTTTCTCGGAACCGGACGCAGCTATAAATTTTTTTTGTGGTAATAAATTGCCAATAAATGTAATATAAACTATTCAAGTCGTTCGGAAGCTGTACGTCGTGTTTTCACGAAGTGTCTGCTGGCTTGAGTCTTAAGCTAGCAGACACTCACTTTTCTCGGAACCGGACGCAGCTATACATTTTTTTTGTGGTAATAAATTGCCAATAAATGTAATATAAACTATTCAAGTCGTTCGGAAGCTGTACGTCGTGTTTTCACGAAGTGTCTGCTGGCTTGAGTCTTAAGCTAGCAGACACTCACTTTCTCGGAACCGGACGCAGCTATACATTTTTTTTGTGGTAATAAATTGCCAATAAATGTAATATAAACTATTCAAGTCGTTCGGAAGCTGTACGTCGTGTTTTCACGAAGTGTCTGCTGGCTTGAGTCTTAAGCTAGCAGACACTCACTTTTCTCGGAACCGGACGCAGCTATACATTTTTTTTGTGGTAATAAATTGCCAATAAATGTAATATAAACTATTCAAGTCGTTCGGAAGCTGTACGTCGTGTTTTCACGAAGTGTCTGCTGGCTTGAGTCTTGAGCTAGCAGACACTCACTTTTCTCGGAACCGGACGCAGCTATACATTTTTTTGTGGTAATAAATTGCCAATAAATGTAATATAAACTATTCAAGTCGTTCGGAAGCTGTACGTCGTGTTTTCACGAAGTGTCTGCTGGCTTGGGTCTTAAGCTAGCAGACACTCACTTTCTCGGAACCGGACGCAGCTATAAATTTTTTTGTGGTAATAAATTGCCAATAAATGTAATATAAACTATTCAAGTCGTTCGGAAGCTGTACGTCGTGTTTTCACGAAGTGTCTGCTGGCTTGGGTCTTAAGCTAGCAGACACTCACTTTTCTCGGAACCGGACGCAGCTATAAATTTTTTTTGTGGTAATAAATAGCCAATAAATGTAATATAAACTATTCAAGTCGTTCGGAAGCTGTACGTACGTGTTTTCACGAAGTGTCTGCTGGCTTGAGTCTTAGATAGTAGACACTCACTTTTTCTCGGAACCGGACGCAACTATAATTTTTTTGGTGGTAATAAATTGCACATTAGTTAGGTATAGGGTGGGGTGGCTGCCCGAGGGCACACTTAGGCCAGTAGTATAGGCCCGTTGTGATACACGAAAAACACCGTTACCTCTCCTCTTTCGAACCATTTGAGGACCTGATGAAATCTACAGGTCCTTGACGTCATGCTCCACACCTGACTCATAGTATCAAGAAATGGAGCTCCCAGAAAGCGCTGCCGTGCTCCGCTTAGCGCTGGGCAGTGCAAATAGAGGTGAACCACGTTTCCTCCTCTCATCTTCTTTACAACTCCTACAGCACCCGACGATAAGGCGCTCCTAGCCTTTCTGCATGCCTACCTATGAGGAATGACCGTTAGTGCCCCTACAAGTGTGGAAATTGTATCCCTTCTTAGGTTGTAAACGTGACGGGACCTTTTAGGATCCCATTTAGGCCAGGTTCTTTCGACGTTCGACATCCCGGTGTTTGTAGCCATCTTTCGTCGGCTTGACGGTAGATGTGCTCTTTTAGCATTAGCTTGCATGTGGACAGGGCATACCTAAGCGTTCTTGTCCAGGAAGAACACCTGCTTGGTTGTACCCTGCTAAGCGAGTTCATCCGCAATACAGTTTCCCTCGATAATCCCTATGTCCAGGGACCCATGTGAGGTGTACACGGTTTGTTGAGCCATCTCTTGAAGAGATCGGCGACAGTTTAGTGCAGTTCAGAATGAACGAGTGGGAGCCCAGGGATTTTATGGCAGCTTGGCTGTCGCTGAAGATAAAAATTTCTTTGCCGACAATGTATGTCCCTATCCTAGCTGCGGCTTCCATTATGGCTGCAACTTCTGCCTGGAATACACTGCAGTGGTCGGTAGTCTGAATGAGAGCTGGAGGTCAAGGTCCCTTGAGTATACTCCCACCCCCAACTCTCCCGTTTAGACTTGGAGCCGTCCGTGTATATGGAAATGCTGTTGCCATAGCAAGGCACTTGTCCGACTCCGTCCAGTCATCCCTGCTGGGTATGTTTATCTTAAAGTGGTTTCCGCAACTGTTGTGGTCGCACAGCGATCCGTGCTAGGAGGGAGGAAAACTGTATTTGTTTAGTATACTTGAGTGTCCTGTGGTACCGTTGTTCCAGCACGACAACTCCCTTAGACGCAGGGCTGACGTTGCCGCTGCTCGATGACCAGCCAGATCCAGTGGAAAGATGTCAAGAATGACCTGAAGAGCTTCGCTAGGCGTTGTTCTTAGAGCCCCGTTATGCTTATCATGCTGGATCTGTGGACTTTACCCAACAAGTTAGGTTTGAACGCCTTGCTCAAGGCTGGCCACCATACGACTACTCCATACAGCAGTATGGGTCTGATAATCGCGGTATAATCCATCTGCATATGTTGGGGGTGAGTCCCCATTTTTTGCCAATGGCTCTTTTACACGTATATAATGCAATGTACGCTTCTTTTGTCGCTGGATAACGTTGTCCTTCCAGTTCAGCTTTTTGTCTAAAACTACGCCTAAAAATTTGGCTTTATCTGCCAGGCTTAGGCGCACCCCGTGTAGTCAGGTAGGTTCAACGATGGTATTTTGTATCGTTTGGTATATAAGACAAGGCTCTACTTTATCGGAGTTGACGCTGAGTCCACATCGGGAAGCCACAAGGAAAACCTCTCGCAATGCTACCTGCATCAAGTCGCACAAAGTTTGAGGAAAATGCCTCTGTAGATAATCGCTAGGTCATCAGCATATGCCACGACCTTCCCGCTCCCCCACTAGTATCTCTAATAGCGAGTTTACCGTTAGGTTCCATAGTAAGGGGGAAAAGGACACCACCCTGGGCGTGCCCCTTGCGACAAATCGTGTTACCTCAACCTTCCCAGTGAGGAGAGCACTTTCCTCCCCTGAGCAGTTGATCAATTAGTCCCACTAGGGGTCTATTTACGTCCAGATCAGTTAAAGCAATGTTAACGGCGTCTGGACTTATGTTGTGAATGCTCCTTCAATGTCTAGGAGGCCACAAGACAATAATCCTTTCGACAAGGATGTTTCTATAGTAGAGCTAGGCTGTGTAGCGCAGTCCTCCGTAGATTAACTTTGGTGTACGCGTGTTGATAGTCCGAAATGAGATTCCTATCAATGCTGTAGTGAGAAAATCGCTAACTATTCTCTCTAGGGTCTTGAGTACGAAGGATGAAGACTGAGTAGGTCTATAGTCCTCGGCTCGTATGAAAGAGGCTTTGCCTGCCTTAGGAATGAATATGACCGTGGCGCTCCTCCATGCACACGGAAATATCGTCATAGCCAAACAGCGGTAATATGTGCCGCAGCATGTGGCTGATACCTCCAGGAGTAGAGAAGTTGAGGCGGGTACAATCCCGTCTGGTCCAGCAGCCTTAAAGGTTACTTTTGAACTGCCCTCCTCACTCTCTCCTCAGTGATGGGTATATTCACAGCTTGGTTGTGCCTGAACAGGTACAGCATCGGTGCGTGTGTCATATGTCCCGGGAATGTGTGTCAGGAGCAGCTCTAGAGTTTTACCCTTCTGTGCTGTCCAGTACCATCGGTCTCCGCAGAAAGCTAATAGCTGTTTGCGTCTTAGAGCAGCACGCACCGTTGAGCCTGGAGTGTGTCCACGACACCTCGACTCCAGTGCAGAGAAGTTTACTCCGAATGAGTTCTCTTCGCTTGTCTCAGGACTTTTTTGTAGGTTCTTAGTTTGTCCTTGTATTCTAAAGCCATTGTGACCCGTTATCAAGGAATTTGGCTTGTTAAACTGTTCTCTACAGGATTTACGAAGTAGGTCCAGATCATGGGACCACCAGTGAGGTTTACGCTACCGCGCGGTTTGGCAATGGACAGGCCTGTTCTAAGGCTTTTGAGAAAGCCGATGTGAAGGTTTCTACCAGACCCTCTAGCTCCATCGTTGATGAGGGGCTTTGTGGGGGCAGTTCTGGTAGTTCTCTTGCAACAGCTCATTATGTAGTTCCCAGTTTGATTACGTGGTTACGTCTCGCAATGGGCGATCGACGAAGAACTCTAACATTACTTCAATATAGCGGTGGTCTGAAAAGGAATGTTCATCAAGAACACGCCATTTTTTAAACCCACCCATAAAACGCTTCTCGCTACAAATAGTGAGGTCAATAACCTCTCTACGGTTTTTAGTAATAAAAGTGGTTCATTACCACATTGCAAACTACAAGGTTAGTGTTAAAAGGTACTCAAAAGTGACTCACCCCGAGTGTTATGTCGGAACTACCCCACTGCACTGGTGGGCGTTTGCGTCTGTCCAATTAACAGATGGCTTGAGTCGGCCACCAGATCCTTTACGTCTTTTGTGGAGGAGGTTCCTCTGCGTCATACGGCATATAAACGGAGGCTAGCGTTAATTGGGCCTCTTTCCGCTTGACAAACTGCCGCTGTGACGTCACCATGCTATAATTAGGCAATTATTATTAAATTGCACCTAAATGCATATAAAGTTTTTATGTGGTAATAAATTGCCAATAAGTGTAATAGACAACTATTCAAGGAGAGTCGTCGGAAGCTGCACATCGCGTTGTTTTCATGATGTGTCTGCTGGCATGTGTTTTAAGCTAGCGGGCCGCTCACTTTGCTAGGGAGCGGGACGCAGCTATACATTTTTTTGCGGTAATAAATTGCCAATAAATGCAATATAAACTATTCAGGTCCTTCGGAAGCGGTACAGTCGTGTTTTCACGAAGTGTCTGCTGGCTTGAGCCTTAAGCTAGCAGGCACTCACTCTTCTCGGAAGACGGACGCAGCTATATATTTTTTATGGTAATAAATTGCCAGTTAATGTAATATAAACTATTCTAGTCATTCGGAAGCTGTACGTCGTGTTTTCACGAAGTGTCTGCTGGCTTGAGCCTTAAGCTAGCAGATACTCACTCTTCTCGCGAACCGGACGCAGCTATAAAATTTTTTTGTGGTAATAAATTTCCACTAAATGTAATATAAACTATTCTAGTCGTTCGGAAGCTGTACGTCGTGTTTCACGGAAGTGTATGCTGGCTTGAGTCTTAAGCTAGCAGATACCCACTTTTCTCTGGAACCGGACGCAACTATAAATTTTTTTGGTGCGTAATAAATTGCCAATAAATGCTATAAATATTTTTTTTGGTAATAATTGCCAATAAGTGTAATATAAACTATTCAAGTCGTTCGGAAGCTGCACATCGCGTTTTCATGAAGTGTCTGCTGGCTTGTGTTTTAAGCTATGCAGACACTCACTTTTCTAGGAACGGGACGCAGCTATAAATTTTGTGCGGTAATAAATTGCCAGTAAATGCAATAGAAACTATTCAAGTCCTCGGAAAGCGGTACGTCGTGTTTTCATGAAGTGTCTGCTGGCTTGAGCCTTAAGCTAGCAGGCACACACTCTTCTCGGAAACGGACGCAGCTATATATTTTTTATGTAATAAATTGCCAGTTAATGTAATATAAACTATTTAAGTCGTTCGGAAAGCTGTACGTCGTGTTTTCATGAAGTGTATGCTGGCTTGGGTCTTCAGCTAGCAGATACCCACTTTTCTCGGAACCGGACGCAACTATACATTTTTTTGGTGGTAGTAATTGCCAATAAATGCTATAAATGTGGTAATAAATTGCCAATAAATGTATATAGACTATATTTAAGGTCGTTCGGAAGCTGTACGTCGTGTTTTCACGACAGTGTCTGCTGGCCTTGGGTCTCAACCTAGTCAGACACTAAATTTTCTCGGGAACCGGACAGCGGCTATACAATTTTTTTGTGGTATTAAATTACCAATAAATGTAATATAAACTATTCAATTCGTTCGGAAGCTGTACGTCGTGTTTTCACGAAGTGTATGCTGGCTTGAGTCTTAAGCTAGCAGATACTCACTTTTCTTCGGACCGGACGCAACTATAATTTTTTTTGGTGGTAATAAATGCCAATAAATGCTATAAATTTTTTTGTGAGTAATAAATTGCCAGTAAGTGTAATATAAACTATTCAAGTCATTCGGAAGCTGAACATCGTGTTTTCATGAAGTGTCTGCTGCGCTTGGGTTTTCAAGCTAGCAGCACACTCAATATTTCTCGGAACCGGACGCAGCTATAAATTTTTTTGCGGTAATAAATTGCCAATAAATACAATATAACTATTCAAGTCCTTCGGAAGCTGTACGGTCGTGTTTTCTACGAAGTGTCTGCTATAAATCTTTTTTGTGGTAAAAATTGCCAATAAATGTAATATAACTATATCAAGTCGTTCGAAACTATACGTCGTGTTTTCACGAAGTGTATGCTGGCTTGAGTCTTAAGCTAGCAGATATTCACTTACATCGGAACCGGACGTAACTATAAATTTTTTTGGTGGTAATAAATTGCCAATAAATGCTATACATTTTTTTTGTGGTATTAAATTGCCAATAAGTGTAATATATAAACTATTCAAGTCCTTCGGAAGCTGCACGTCGTGTTTTCATGAAGTGTCTGCTGGCTTGTGTTTTAAGCGGAAGCGGTTACGTCGTGTTTTCCGAAGTGTCTGTTGGCTTGGTCTTAACCTAGCAGACACTCACTTTTCTCGTAACCGGACGCATCTATAAATTTTTTTGTGGTAATAAATTGCCAATAAATGTAATGTAAAACTATTTAAGTCGTTCGGAAGCTGTACGTGCGTGTTTCACGAAGTGTCTGCTGGCTTGGGTCTTAACCTAGCAGACACCCACTTTTATCGGCACCGGACGGCAGCTATAAATTTTTTCTGTGTGGTAATGAATTGTCACTAAATGTAATATAAACTACTAAAGTCGTTCGGCGAATCTGTACGTCGGGTTTTCTCGAAGTGTCTGCTGGCTTGGGTCTTACGCTAGCAGACACTCACTTTCCTCGGAAGCGGACGCAGCTATAAATTTTTTTTGTGGTAACAAATTGCCAATAAACGTAATATAAACTATTCAAGTCGTTCGGAAGCTGTACGTCGTGTTTTCACGAAGTGTGCTATAAATCTTTTTTGTGGTAAAAATTGCCAATAAATGTAATATAAACTATTCAAGTCGTTCGGAAACTATACGTCGTGTTTTCACGAAGTGTCTGCTGGCTTGGGTCTTAACCTAGCAGACACTCACTTTCCTCGGAACCGGACGCAGCTATAAATTTTTTTTGTGGTAATAAATTGCCAATAAATGTAATATAAACTATTTAAGTCGTTCGGAAGCTGTACGTTGTGTTTTCACGAGTGTCTGCTGGCTTGAGTCTTAAGATACCAGACACTCTCATTTCTCGGAACGGGACGCAGCTATACATTTTTGTTGTGGTAATAAATTGCCAATAAAAGTAATATAAACTAGTCAAGTCGT
This sequence comes from Eurosta solidaginis, assembly GCA_029619165.1. NCBI lineage: Eukaryota > Metazoa > Arthropoda > Insecta > Diptera > Tephritidae > Eurosta > Eurosta solidaginis. Next base: position 4,113 of record JARSSU010030626.1, on the reverse strand, counting down.
TCGGTAAGCTGTACGTCGTGTTTTCACGAAGTTTCTGCTGGCTTGAGCCTTAAGCTAGCAGATACTTACTCTTTCTCGGAACGGAGCGCAGCTATAAAATTATTTTTGTGGTATAAATTATCAATGATTGTAATATAAACTGTTGTAGTCGTTCGGAAGCTGTACGTCGTGTTTTCACGAAAGTATATCTGCTAGCTTGGGTCTGAAGCTAGCAGACGCTCTCATTTCTCGGAAACCGGACGCAGCTATAAATTTTTTTGTGGTAATAAATAGCCAATAAATGTAATATAAACTATTTAAGTCGTTCGGAAGCTGTACGTCGTGTTTTGACGAAGTGTCTGCTATAAATCTTTTTTGTGGTAAAATTGCCAATAAATGTAATATAAACTATTCAAGTCGTTCGGAAAACTATACGTCGTGTTTTCACGAAGTGTATGCTGGCTGAGTCTTAAGCTAGCAGATACCCACTTTTTCTCGGAACCGGACGCAACTATAAATTTTTTTGGTGGTAATAAATTGCCAATAAATGCTATAAATTTTTTTTTGTAATAAATTCCAATAAATGTAATATAAACTATTCTAGTCATTCGGAAGCTGTACGTCGTGTTTTCACGAAGTCTCTGCTGGCTTTAGCCTTAAGCTAACAGACACTCACTCTTCTCCTTCTCGGAACCGGACGCAGCTCATAAATTTATTTTTGTGGTATAGAAATTATCATGAATGTAATATAAACGAGTCGAGTCGTTCGGAAGCTGTAAAGCGTCGGTTTTCTCACGAAGTATCTGCTAGCTTGGGTCCTTAAGATACCAGACACTCTCATTTCTCGGAACAGGGACGCAGCTATACATTTTTGGTGTGGTAATAAATTGCCAATAAAAGTATATAAACTATTTAAGTCGTTCGGAAGCTGTACGTCGTGTTTTCACGAAGTGTCTGCTGGCTGAGTCTTAAGATACCAGACACTCTCATTTCTCGGAACGGGACGCAGCTATACATTTTTGTTGTGGTAATAAATTGCCAATAAAAGTAATATAAACTAGTCAAGTCGTTCGGAAGCTGTAGTCGTGTTTTTCACGAAGTTTTCTGCTGGCTTGAGCCTTAAGCTAGCAGATACTTATCTTCTCGGAACCGGACGCAGCTATAAAATTATTTTTGTGGTAATAAATTATCAATGAATGTAATATAACTATCTAGTCGTTCGGAAGCTGTACGTCGTGTTTTCACGAAAGTATCTGCTAGCTTGGGTCTTAAGCTAGCAGAAGCTCTCATTTCTCAGAACCGGACGCAGCTATAAATTTTTTTTGTGGTAATAATAGCCATAAATGTATTAAAAACTACTTAAGTCGTTCGGAAAGCTGTTACGTCGTGTTTTCACGAAGTGTCTGCTGGCTTGAGTCTTAGATAGCAGACACTCACTTTCTCGGAACCGGGACGCAAATATAAATTTGTTTTTTGGTGGTAATAAATTGCACATAAATGCCTATAAATTTTTATGTGATAATAAATGCCAAAAAGTGTATATAAACTATTCAAGTCGTTCGGAAGCTTGCACATCGCGTTTCATGATGTGTCTGCGGCTTGTGTTTAAGGCTAGCACAGAGACACCACTTTTCTAGGGACGGACGCAGCTATACATTTTTGCGGTAATCAAATTGCCAATAATGCAATATAAACTATCAAGTCCTCGGAAGCGGTAACGTCGTGTTTTACGAAGTGCTGCTGGCGTGAGCCTTAAGCTAGCAGGCACTCACTCTTCTCGGAACGACGCAGCTATATATTTTTTATGTGTAATAAATGTGACCAGTTAATGCAAATAAACTATCTAGTCATCGGAAGCTGTACACGGTTTCCCGGGTGTGTGCACGAAGTGTCTGCTGGCTCTTGAGCCTAAGCTAGCAGATACTCACTCTATCGGAAACCGGACGCACGCTATAAAATTTTTTTGTGGTAATAAATTTCCACTAAATGTATATAACTATTCTAGTCGTTGTCGGAAGCTGTACGTCGTGTTTTCACGAAGTGTATGCTGGCTTGAGTCTTAAGCTAGCAGCTACCCACTTTCTCGAACGGACGAACTATAAATTTTTTGTTGTGGTAATTAAATTGCCAATAAAATGCATATAAAATTTTTTTTGGTAATAAAATGCCAATAAGTGTAATATAAAACTAATTCAAAGCGTTCGGAAGCGCACTCGCGTTTTCATGAGTGTCTGCTGGCTTGTGTTTTAAGCTAGCAGACACTCACTTTTAGGAACGGGACGCAGCTATAAATTTTTTGCGGTAATAAATTGCCAGTAAATGCAATAATAAACTATTCAAGTCCTTCGGAAGCGGTACGTCGTGTTTTCACGAAAGTGTTGCTGGCTTGGAGCCTTAAGCTAGCAGGCACTCACTCTTCTCCGGAAACGGACGCACCAGCTTATATATTTTTTATGGTAATAAATTGCCAGTTAATGTAATATAAACCTATTAAGTTGTTCGGAAGCTGACGTCGTGTTTTTCACGAAGTGTATGCTGGCTTGGGTCTTAAGCTAGCACATACCCACTTTTCCTCGGAACCGGACGCAACTATACATATTTTTTGGTGGTAATAAATTGCCAATAAATGCTATAAAATTTTTTTTGTGGTAATAAATTCCCAAAAATGTAATATAAACTATTCAAGTCGTCGAAGCTGTACGTCGTGTTTTCACGAAGTGGTATGCTGGCTGAGTCTTAAGCTAGCAATACTCACTTTTCTCGCGAACCGGACGCAACTATATTTTTTTTGTGGTAATAAATGCCAATAAATGTATCATATTTTTTTTTGTAGTAATAATATTGCCCATAGTGTAACATAAACTATTCAAGTCGTTCGGAAGATGAACATCGCGTTTTCATGAAGTGTCTGCTGGCTTGAGTTTTAGCTAGCAGCAGACACTCACTTTTTCTCGGAAACGCGACGCAGCTAAAATTTTTTGCGGATAAATTGCCAATAAATGAAATATAAACTATTCAAGTCCTTCGGAAGCTGTACGTCGTGTTTTCACGAAGTGTCTGCTGGCTTGGCCTAACCTAGCAGACACTCACTTTCATCGAAACGGAACGCAGCTATATAATTTTGTTATGGTAAAAAATTTGCCAATAATGTAATATAAACTATATCAAGTCGTTCGGAAGCTGTACGTCGTGTTTCACGAAGTGTATGCTGGCTTGGGATCTTAAGCTAGCAGATACTCACTTTCCTCGGAACGGACGCACTATAAATTTTTTTTGGTGGTAGTAAATTGCTAATAAATGCTATACATTTTTTTGTGGTAATTAAATTGCCAATAAATGTAATATAAGGAAATAATTCAAGTCGTCGGAAGCTGTACGTCGTGTTTCACGAAGTGTTGCTGGCTTGGGTCTCACCTAGCAGACACCATTTTCTAGGGAACCGGACGCGCTATACAATTTTTTTGTGGTAATAAATTACCAATAAAGTAATATAAACTATCAAAGTCGTTCGGAAGCTGTACGTCGTGTTTTCACGGAAGTGAATGCTGGTTGAGTCTTAAGACTAAGCAAGATCACTCATTTCTCGGAACGGACGCAAACTATAAATTTTTTTTGGTGGTAATAAATTGCCAATAAATGCTATAAATTTTTTTGTGAGTAATTAAATTGCCAGTAAGTGTAATAAAACTATTCAAAGTCATTCGGAAGCTGACATCCGTGTTTTCATGAAGTGTCTGCTGGCTTGGGTTTTAAGCTAGCAGACACTCACTTTCCTCGGAACCGGACGCAGCTATAAATTTTTTTTGCGGTAATAAATTGCCAATAAATACAATATAAAACTATTCAAGTCCTCGGAGCTGTACGTCGTGTTTTCACGAAGGTCTGCTATAAATCTTTTTTGCGGAAAATTGCCCAATAAATGATATAAAACTATTTCAAGTCGTTCGGAAACTATACGCGTGTTTCACGAAGTGTCTGCTGGCTTGAGTCTTAAGCTAGCAGACACTCACTTTCATCGAACCGGACGCAGCTATAAAATTTTTTTTGTGGTAATAAATTGCCAATAAATGCTATAAATTTTTTGTGTGGGATATTAAATTGCCAATAAGTGTAATATAAAATATTCAAGTCGTT
>JARSSU010030625.1:0-26715 GCA_029619165.1 Eurosta solidaginis | reverse complement strand
ATTATTATTAAGGAAATATAATAGAAAACCAGCAACGGGTTTCAGACAAGGCGTCTCGAACCGTTCGAAAACGGCCCCAAGTGAAGGCATGAAGCACACAATGGCGACAAGACCTCATCGGGGATCAGAAGCAGTTTAGATACTCTCGCGAAATAAGAAAAGACGCCGTAGCGGGAAATTTAAGGATTTGAGAAAAGACCTCTCCAACCATAGAAATAGCGGCGTAGGAATGCACACACTGTAGCTCTACATGAAGTCAGGGTTTACTCACAGATTGGAGACAAGTCCTCTCCAACCGGTGGAAGTAACTACATCCGAATGGAAAACTGCCAACAAAAAAGATGGGAAAGCTGCAAACAAAATTATAAAACAAAAAATACCGAAAAAAATTTATACTTATGTATATAAAAAAATCCCTAAAATGCAAGAAGTCGTAAGTACAACCCTGTTAACAAGCAAGCAACGAGCACCATATGTACATTGTTTAAAGTATGTGTACAAATATTAGTAGATGTAGTATGTGACTACACATTGAGGTAGTAAGCAAGTTTGGGATTAAAGTGCATTTACGCAGAGTTCCAATCGCAGCTTCAGTTGTGTCGTGCAACTCTGAAAGTACAGCAACGTGACCCGGGATTCAAAAGGTTGATGAACGAAATAGAAAGCTTTATAGCTTCAAAGATTGTGCAACCCAAATGTTAACCTCGCCTACGCGAGGGGAGTCCTGTCACAAATATGAATGTATCATACGCATATTTAGCAGGCGAGGCTCTGGCGAGATCAAGTTCCTCATGTAACTATGGGGTGGGGAGGGCGGGATGGACTAGAGCGTTTAATGCGGTCATATAAATCGTTCCCGAGATGGTCGGGCTAGTACCTTAATGGTGCTTTGTTACCGAAACGTATCGGATCTATATCCGGCAAAGGGCCATAAACATCGATAACACTACCCAAAGCCTTCGGGAAATGTTTTTATCGTTAACACAACAACAACAACAGTAACGTGACCCCGACAAACATAGACCTTAGTGCTCAAACCTACCTCCCGACGGAATCCGTGACGATAGTACCGGGGGCTAAATGGTACTCATACGCTAGGAGGTTTGAAGCGGTTAAAGTTGAAGCTTACCATAAAATTTAACTTTATCAAAAAATCTTAACGAAACGTTAAAATTTAAACGAAAGGGTATGTTTCAAGATATGTATGCATTCTTTACCATTAACAGCATTAACACGCATAAATATTGTAACGAATTTACTGCAAATCCTCTTATTTGCCCTTTTGCTAAGTTCGAATCACTAAACTGTTGAATAAATAACTCCAATATTTAATAATGCAAAATGGCCTTTATTAAAGTACTTCACAATAAATAACTCTACTATTGCCCGACAGATTGCGTGCTTAATCAAACTGACTCTCGCGCCTCTACCGTTGGTGCTTTTATACTCTGTGATTTCCTCGTGGCATCTTCTAGGCGCTTCCAGAATTTTTCTTAGTTAGTTATAGATTTCTCAGCTACAACTACAGATGTATAATTTTTATAGCTTCTCTCATACCCCATGCGCTTGTATGTATGAGCGACACTTCCACAATCACAATTGCATACCTTTAGGAGCATTTCAGATAAGATATCTGCATGTGCTTGTGCGTTGCTCTCAGCTGCGTGTACCTACATATGTGTAGACATAATGATTGATTCGTTTATGTAGATACATAATGATTGATCTATGGATGTGCATGCAAGGCGCTGCTTAGCATCGCTTAGAGATGGCAGCACCCCTTAGTTTTTCTAATATTCGTAACAATATGTATATGTATATGTATATGTTTTTTTTTATTAATGTATATATGTCAAGCTGGTATGATATGAAAATAAATACTGTAACGAATATTAGCAACACTAAGGGTACTGTCATCATGCTAAGCAGTGACGTGAATGCACATCAATAATTCAATCATTATGTCTACACATATGTACGTACACGCAGCAGAGAAGCAACACACGAACATATGCATATATCTTATCTGAGTTGCTCACAAGAGAGGGCAATAATTTGTGCAAGTATTACTCATGCGCATATGAGAAGTTATAAATGTAGTTGTGGCTGGTGATTTTGTAGCTGATAACTAACTAGTAAGTTCTGGAATAAAAAAGCCTAGAAGCATACAACGAGAAATCAAAAATTATAAAAGGCGCGACAGTAGAGGGGAAAGAGATCAGTTTCATTTAAGCTATCAATCAGTTGAGTTAAGCAAGCTATCAGTAAGCGAAGTATAAGTGTTATTGTGAAGTACTTTAATAAAGGCCATTTTTGCTTTATTGAAGATTGGAGTTATTTATTCAACAGTTTAGTGATTCGAACTTAGCAGAAGCTTGAAAATAAGAACATTTGCGGTAAATTCATTACAATACATACATCCATACAAATCTATAAATGCACTCCCGAAGTTAAATAAAGCCAAATTTCGAACCAACCATTCGATCTTATTCAACAATATGCATGTTGTGGTGCATAACACACGAATTTCATTTTCAGCTTGTTAACTTGTTAATTTTGTGTGACATCTCAAAATTTCATTCTCATAATTTTTCATGATGCGCCTAAAGAAAGATAACTTCAATAATCCATTTGAATTATTACTATTAAACTAATTGAGTATTTTGTGAGATACCAAGTTAACAATATATACGAGCATAACGTAGTAGAGAACATTTATATCAACCATCAATAACTTTCTTATGGTTATCAGTTCGATGAATCTAAGTAATTCCCTTGATTTTTATACTTTTCATGAAAATGAAATGGTATATTAATTTCGTTACGAAACCGAAAATTGTAAGTCCTTAAAGGAAAATAGATAGACCCACCATTAAGTATACCGAAATAATCAGGTTGAAGAGCTGAGTTGATTTAGCCATGTCCGTCTGTCCGTCTGTCCGTCTGTCTGTTTGTATGCAAACTAGTCCCTCAATTTTTGAGATATCTTGATAAAATTTGGTGAGCGGGTGTATTTGGGTGTCCGATTAGACATTTGTCGGAACCGACCGGATCGGACCACTATAGCATATATCCTCCATACAACCGATTTTTCAGAAAAAGAGGATTTTTGTAATATCTTACCCAATTTAACAGATTGAAGCTTCAAACTTCACCATATACTTTCGTATATTGCACGTATTGTTGCCTGAAAAAATTGATGAGATCGGTCGTATATATAGTATATATCCCATATAACCGATTGTTCAGATAAGGAACTTTTCGTAATTACTGCCCTATTTTAAGAGCTAGAGGCTTCAAATTTCAACGAATGCTTACGTATATAGCATATATTGTTGTCTGAAAAAATCATAAAGATCGGTGGTATATATAGTTTATATATGGTGGTATATATAGTATATATATATAGTATATATATATATATATTTTTGTAAATTTTAGCCCCATTTTAACAGCTAGAAGCTTCAAATTTCACAGAATACTTACGTATATAGCATATATTGTTGTCTGAAAAAATCATAGAGATCGGTTGTATATATAGTATATATCTCATACAACCGATTGTTCAGATAAGAAACTTTTCGCAATTTCTACCCCATTTTAACAGCTATAAGCTTCAAATTTCACCGATTGCTTACGTATATAGCATATATTGTTGTCTAAAAAAATCATAGAGATCGGTTGTATATGTAGTATATATCTCATACAACCGATTGTTCAGATAAGAAACTTTTCGCAATTTCTACCCAATTTTAACAGCTATACGCTTCAAATTTCTCCGATTGCTTACGTATATAGCATACATTGTTGTCTGAAAAAATCATAGAGATCGGTTGTATATATAGTATATATCTCACACAACCGATTGTTCAGATAAGAAACTTTTCGCAATTTCTACCCCATTTTAACAGCTTTAAGCTTCAAATTTCACCAATTGCTTACGTATATAGTATGTATTGTTGTGTCGAAAAATTATAGAGATCGGTCATATATATAATATATATATGATGGTATATATAGTCTGTGTATGTTCGTCCGTTCCGTTTTTTTCAAAGAGAAGTGAAGCAACCACCTCGAACCTAATAGATCGAGGCAGTGCTTATGAGAAAATTAGGATTTATTACCAAAACACTTCTGGTCTTAGAAGTAAGACGAGTAATGTATGCATGATAAGCTATCTTTTAGAATATGATGTGTTGGTTCTAACTGAGACATGGCTCAATTCAAATTTTTTCGATGCTGAATTTTTTGACTTACGCTGTTATGATGTTTTTCGTAAGGACAGAGATCCTATTAAAACTGGCTGCAAGAGAGGTGGAGGTGTGTTAATAGCAGCCCGGTGCAATTTGCGTGCGTCATTTTGTGAATTGCGTGATAACGACTCCCTCCTCGATCAACTTTGTGTCCGCTTGTGTGGTTCCACTAGTTACCTCTATATTTGTGTTTCTTATATTCCGCCATTGAGTGATGAATGTGTCTACAAATCGCATATTGACAACATTCTCTCAATTCGTCAAGACATTGGTAAAAATCAATTATGCGTTCTTGGCGATTTCAATTTGAGCTCTGTTAACTGGAATTATCTTGATAACAATTCCTACTTAACTGCTGTAAATATTACAAGTGCTATTGAATCTTATGTCATAGATAACTTTTTAAGTATCGGCTTAACGCAAATTAATGATTTATGTAATAAGCTGCATCGCTTTCTGGATTTGATTTTCATAAGTAATGAATTGAATTTGTGTTATCGCAGGCTGCAACTTGTATATCACCTGCTAATTTGCATCATATCCCGATCTTATTGGAAGTTGAATTTTTAGAATTTTTCAAATCGTCTACCTCTATGACCAAACCGTCATTTAATTTTGATCGTTGCAATTTTAATGCTTTTGATGCAGAGTTGAACAACATTGATTGGGACTCCGCGTTTAAAAATAAAGAAGTTGCAACCTGCTTCAGTATCCTTAAGAGCTCTCTGGCAGCTTTGTGTCATAAATATATCCCTGCTATTAAGAGTAAATTATATAAGTTTCCTTGGTACTCGGCAGAGCTTAAGCATCTGAAAAATTTGAGAAATAAGTTTTTCAAAAAGTACAAAGCCACAAAAAGAGCCAACTTTTTGGAGTTGCATGCTTATTACAATAAAAAATTTAATGATTTGAATAAACTTTTATATGACAATTATATTAATAACTTTGAGAAAAACATTAAGAATAATCCTAAAAAGTTCTGGGCTTATGTTAAATCGAAAAAAATGTATCGAGTATTCCCAAAACAGTGTACTACAACAATGTCTCAGCCTCATCGATCAGTGAGGCTGCCAATCTATTTGCGAACTTCTTTTCATCGAACTTTGTATCAGATGAGGACTTGACTGTAAACGACCTAGATGCGTTACGTGTTAGCCTCAACGATAAACCGTGTTCTTCTATTGATTTTGGATCTTTGGTATTATCTGAAGTGGATGTCATCGAAGGTTTAAAGAGTGTCAAAGACTCTTCGCATACCGATGTTGACGGGCTTTCCATGAAACTTTTGAAAAATTGTACCTCGCTGGTAAAACCTCTCATGCTTATTTTTAATCTGTCCCTAGCTTCAGAGGTTTTCACTGATGATTGGAAAAGTACTTCTATTACCCCTATTTTTAAAAGTGGAAATAAAAATGATATTTTAAATTATAGGCCAATATCCAAGTTGTCGTCTGTTGCCACGCTATTTGAATGCATTGTAAAAGAGAAACTTTATTTTCATGTGAAACATATAATTTGCGCATATCAGCATGGATTTGTGGCAGCACGCTCGACAGTTACCAATCTTTCAGTCTTTACTGAGGATTACCATTCGTGCTTTCGTAATGGTCTTCAGCTTGATACGATTTATACTGATTTTTCTAAGGCGTTTGACAAAATTTCTCACGTAATCCTCATTGAGAAACTTGCATTCCTGGGTTTTTATTCCAGTATCCTCAAATGGATAAAATCTTATTTACATAACAGGAGTTGCATGGTTGCTATAGATGGGGCATTCTCGGATCCATTCATTGCTACATCTGGTGTACCTCAAGGTAGCATATTAGGTCCTTTATTATTCATCTTGTTTATTAATGATGTTTCTTTTGTTTTAACTTGTCTAGATTTCTCTTATATGCCGATGATCTTAAAATATATTCTGAAATAAGTGACTCGCGTGATTCGTCGGCGCTTCAAAGTGAACTTAATAAATTTTTCGATTATTGCGCCTTGAACAGGCTTTATATAAATATTAACAAGTGTTTCAAAGTAACTTACTCTAAAATGGTCAAACCTTTGGATACTTGCTACTGGTTGGCGGACTCATGCCTTTCTGAGGTTAATGAAATTAAAGATCTTGGCGTGTATTTTGATAGCAAACTAAGTTTAACTACTCATTTAAACTACATAATTACAAATTCTTTTGGAACACTTGCCTTTGTGAAACGCAACTCTTCTAATTTTTCAGACCCATATACCTATAAGCTTTTGTACTCGGCTTTTCTCCGTTCTAAAATGGAATACGCAGCTGTCATTTGGAGACCATACCATTCAGTCCACATAAATCGTCTGGAGAAAGTCCAAAAGTGCTTTGTTCGTTTTGCTTTACGCTCTCTTAACTGTACTGAACCGATTCCGTCGTACGTTGCTCGTTGTCGATTAATTAGTTTGGTATCGTTATCCGATAGGAGAACGCTATTATCGGTCACATTTATTATGGATCTTGTTTCTGGCAGGATAGATTGTCCTTCCTTACTTCAGCTAGTTAACTTTAATGTGCCCTGCAGAAATTTACGAAATTTTGTTGGTTTGCGTGTTGGACTTAACAGAACAATCTATGGTGCTAATGCTCCCTTGAATAGAATTATGTCTGATTACAACTATTTCTCAAATTTTCTGGATTTAGATTTTACGTATACCAAATCGGTTATACAGTTCAAACTAAAAACATATTTTTTAAGTAACACTTAATTTACATTAGTTGTACTATATTCTTAAGTGTCTGCTGTATAATAGACATACAAGTAAATAAATAAATAAATAAATAAATAATAAATATATATATAGTATATATATTTTTTTTTGCGATTTCTGCCTCATTTTAACAGCTATAAACATCAAATTTCACCAAATGCTTACGTGTATAGCATATATTGATGTCTGAAAAAGTCATTGAGATCGGTGGTATACATAGTATATATCTCATACAACCGATTGTTCAGATAAGAAACTTTGCGCAATTTCTGCCCCGTTTTAACAGCTAGAAGCTTCAAATTTCACAAAATGCTTACTTATATAGCATATATTGTTGGCTGAAAAAATCATAGAGATCGGTGGTATATATATTATATACTTCATATAAACTGTCATTTTTGCCCCTTTTTTACGGCTAGAAGCTTCAAAATTCATCAAATTTCATCAAATAGTTACGTTTACGTCATATATTTTTGAAAGACGTGATTCGTAGTCATAGTTTTTACATGCAGACCACAAAAAACGTGAAGCTTTGCATCCCCACACAGATTACCTACCTATTTTTATACCTTTCATGAAAATGAAATGGTATATTAATTTCGTCACGAAACCGAAAATTGTAAGTCCTTAAAGGAAAATAGATAGACCCACCATTAAGTATACCGAAATAATCAGGTTGAAGAGCTGAGTTGATTTAGCCATGTCCGTCTGTCCGTCTGTCTGTTTGTATGCAAACTAGTCCCTCAATTTTTGAGATATCTTGATAAAATTTGGTGAGCGGGTGTATTTGGGTGTCCGATTAGACATTTGTCGGAACCGACCGGATCGGACCACTATAGCATATATCCTCCATACAACCGATTTTTCAGAAAAAGAGGATTTTTGTAATATCTTACCCAATTTAACAGATTGAAGCTTCAAACTTCACCATATACTTTCGTATATTGCACATATTGTTGCCTGAAAAAATTGATGAGATCGGTCGTATATATAGTATATATCCCCCACAACCGATTGTTCAGATAAGGAACTTTTCGTAATTACTGCCCCATTTTAAGAGCTAGAGGCTTCAAATTTCAACGAATGCTTAGGTATATAGCATATATTGTTGTCTGAAAAAATCATAAAGATCGGTGGTATATATAGTATATATATGGTGGTATATATATTATATATATATAGTATATATATATATATATTTTTGGCAAATTTTAGCCCCATTTTAACAGCTAGAAGCTTCAAATTTCACCGAATACTTACGTATATAGCATATATTGTTGTCTGAAAAAATCATAGAGATCGGTTGTATATATAGTATATATCTCATACAACCGATTGTTCAGATAAGAAACTTTTCGCAATTTCTACCCCATTTTAACAGCTATAAGCTTCAAATTTCACCGATTGCTTACGTATATAGCATATATTGTTGTCTGAAAAAATCATAGAGATCGGTTGTATATATAGTATATATCTCATACAACCGATTGTTCAGATAAGAAACTTTTCGCAATTTCTACCCCATTTTAACAGCTATAAGCTTCAAATTTCACCGATTGCTTACGTATATAGCATATATTGTTGTCTGAAAAAATCATAGAGATCGGTTGTATATATAGTATATATCTCATACAACCGATTGTTCAGATAAGAAACTTTTCGCAATTTCTACCCCATTTTAACAGCTATAAGCTTCAAATTTCACCGAATGCTTACGTATATAGCATATATTGTTGTCTGAAAAAATCATAGAGATCGGTGGTATATATAGTATATATCTCATACAACCGATTGTTCAGATAAGAAACTTTGCGCAATTTCTGCCCCGTTTTAACAGCTAGAAGCTTCAAATTTCACAAAATGCTTACGGATATAGCATATATTGTTGTCTGAAAAAATTATAGAGATCGGTTGTATATATATTATACACTTCATACAAACTGTCATTTTTGCCCCTTTTTTACGGCTAGAAGCTTCAAAATTCATCAAATTTCATCAAATAGTTACGTTTACGTCATATATTTTTGAAATACGTGATTCGTAGTCATAGTTTTTACATGCAGACCACAAAAAACGTGAAGCTTTGCATCCTCACACAGATTACCTACCTATTTTTTATTTTATATTTATCTTAAAAATCGTTTAGATATGTTCAAATTTCACTAAATGCTTACGTGTATAGCATATATTGTTGTCTGAGAAAATCATAGATACCGGTGGTATATATAGTATATATCCCCATACAACCGATTGTTCAGATAAGAAACTTTGCGCAATTTCTTCCCCGTTTAACAGCTAGAAGCTTCAACTTTCACCAAATGCTTACGTGTATAGATTATATTGTTGTCTGAAAAAATCATTGAGATCGATGGTATATATAGTATATATCTCATACAACCGATTGTTCAGTTAAGAAACTTTGCGCAATTTCTGCCCCTTTTTAACAGCTAGACGCTTCAAATTTCACCATATGCTTACATATATAGCATATATTGTTGTCTGAAAAAATCATAGAGATCGGTGGTATATATATTATATACTTCATATAAACTGTCATTTTTGCCCCTTTTTTACGGCTAGAAGCTTCAAAATTCATCAAATTTCATCAAATAGTTACGTTTACGTCATATATTTTTGAAATACGTGATTCGTAGTCATAGTTTTTACATGCAGACCACAAAAAACGTGAAGCTTTGCATCCTCACACAGATTACCTACCTATTTTTTATTTTTATTTTATTTATCTTAAAAATCGTTTAGATATGTTCAAATTTCACTAAATGCTTACGTGTATAGCATATATTGTTGTCTGAGAAAATCATAGATACCGGTGGTATATATAGTATATATCCCATACAACCGATTGTTTAGATAAGAAAATTTGCGCAATTTCTTCCCCATTTTAACAGCTAGAAGCTTCAAATTTCACCAAATGCTTACGTGTATAGCATATATTGTTGTCTGAAAAAATCATTGAGATCGATGGTATATATAGTATATATCTCATACAACCGATTGTTCAGTTAAGAAACTTTGCGCAATTTCTGCCCCTTTTTAACAGCTAGACGCTTCAAATTTCACCATATGCTTACGTATATAGCATATATTGTTGTCTGAAAAAATCATAGAGATCGGTGGTATATATATTATATACCCCATATAAACTCTAATTTTTGCCCCCTTTTTACGGCTAGAAGCTTCAAAATTCATCAAATTTCATCAAATAGTTACGTTTACGTCATATATTGTTGAAATACGTGATTCGTAGACATAGTTTTTACACGCAGACCACAAAAAACCAGAAACTTTGCATCCTCACACAAAGTACCTACCTGTTTTTTATTTTATATTTATCTTAAAAATCGTTAAGGTATGCAGATCTGTTCACTATATATTTCTTATCTTATACATCCGATTATTCGGAGATTACGAACGGGATAAGATTATTGTTCAGCCCCATTCATGAAAGGTATGAAGTCTTCGGCACAGCCGAAGACAGTCCCGTTCTTACTTGTTTTAAGTTAATTTTAGTTCTCGAGATTTCTGTGTCGGAATGCGAGGCATAACACGTTTCTCTACTTTTCCAATTTCGCAGTTTTGTCACGAAAACTTCTCTTCATTGAAACAAATGACGCTTCGCAGTTACGACATTCGGTTACTTTATCTGTTGCGGGCACAAATTTAAATGAAGCCATTTGATTCCATCATCCTACAAATTTTGTAACTAGAAATTGTTTGTGATATCTGAAATTCTATTCTTTATTGCCTCATAAACAAATCTGTAAGGAACAATTTAACGCATTCGATATCGCTGCTTCAATGATGTTCAATTTAGGAAACGTGACTGGAATAAGCGCCATAAATATCAGTGGTAGCAAACGACGCCTGATTTATATTATATGTTCAATACCATTAGCATTATTATGTACGTGTGTATGTGTCATGCTAGATATTATGCTTAAGACAAGAAGAAATCTTTTAGTAATAGTCACGGCTGGAAAAACAATAAATCTATATATATAAAAAGAAGTGTACATTTTGATTGTCCCTCCACAACTCGAGAAAGGATAGAAAGATTGCCATGAAATTTTTAGGAAAGATACAGGAAGGAGAGATGATGGTTAGTTGATTTTGATAACCCAAATCGGTTTAGCCGTTCTTGAGTTATGATTTTTTTTTAGAAAAATACTATATAAAAGAAAGTCGTGTTAGTTACACTACGCATAACTCAAGAACGGATGAACCAATTTAGCTGAAAAATGGTGGAGAGGTAGCTTATAACCAGGGAACGGACATACGATACTCTTTATCCCGTTCTGGCTAGGGTCTTGAGATCAAAACGTGGACCTGGGTAATCCTTGGATGTGTTTGTACAATATGGGTATCAAATGGAACCTGTTTATGAGTACTTTGATACTGAGTATTTTTCGTACCACTGGGTGACTCGGGTCTCGAGATATAGGCCAAAACGTGGACCCGGGCACCCCTAGAATGTGTTTATACAATATGGATATCAAATGAAAGCTGTTGCTGAGTGCTTTACTACAGGGTAGTTCTCATACCTATTGGTGACTAGGGTCTCGAGATATAGGCCGAAACGTGGACCAGGGCACCCCTAGAATGTTTTTATACAATTTAATATCAAATGAAAGCTGTTGATGAGTGCTTTAGTAGAGGGTAATTTTCATATCCCTGGGTGACTAGGGTCTCGAGATAAAGACCAAAATGTGGATCAGGGTAATACTAGGATGTGTTTTTACATTATGGGCATCAAATTGAAGCTGTTGATGTGTGCTTTAGTACAGAGTAATTTTTATATCGCTGAGTGACAAGGGTCTTGAGATATAGGCCAAAACGTCGACCCGGATACCCCTAGAAGGTGTGTGTAATATGGATAGCAAATGAAAGCTGTTGATGTTTCCTTTAGTACAGATTAATTTTTATATCGCTGAGTGACAAGGGTCTTGAGATATAGGCCAAAACGTCGACCCGGATACCTGTACAATGTGTGTGTATTATGGATATCAAATGAAAGCTATTGCTGAGAGCTTTAAAGTAATTTCCATTGTAAATTCGATTTAGTAGCATCAACCTGGCAAAACTGATAAATAAGCATGCGAAGCCGAAATAAAGACATGAATTAATAATACCCACATACCTATATATGTACCTATGTACGTCCTATTCGATTTGCCTGAAATTTGGTGTATTAATTTGCCTGTATTAGTATTTACGATCCTTTTTCCGGGAACTAGACCAGAGACGAACTGGGACTGGGATTAGGACCACCCTCTGGGACAGGCAATAAGAGATGAAGGAGAATGAGAAGAACTTTAGAGAAGAGAAAAGAGAGTAGGAGAAGGAGACTGAGAAAGAGATAGCGTGAGACGAAATAGAGATAGATGAATCGAAAAAGACGGAGGGTGGAGTGAATAAAAGATTAAGAAAAATATAAGAGGGGGAGGCAGAGTTAGACGGAAAGAGCTTATTAAGATGTATGCAGATAGACCAAATTTAGGGCAGAACAACGTCTTCCTGGTCTGCTAATTTTATATAAAAAAGATGTAGCGTTTTCTGCAGAAATTTTTCCTACCTCTTTTTTAGTTAGTTGTTTGTACTAAAATAATGATAAGATAATATAATAAAGGCTGTAAATCTATAAATGTAAAGATTTTATAAATTATAAGTGGCGTATACATATTTATTTAAATAAATCATCGACTCGAGCCAGCTGGCATGCCTACAAGGTACGCAAATTACCCTATGCCTAAAATTTTATGGGAAGGCAATTCAGCTAATCTTTTAATTATGGCAAAGTATCAAACTGAAATTGAAGCAGAAGGAAATAAATAAAAGACTGTGGAACTAACTCCTTCTATGTGGCTCATCTCTACGAAAGTGGCAGAATAAGATTTTAGAAATAGATTTCGTTCAAACTAGGTTTAAGGTAAGTTGGCTGATACCCTTATCGCGAATGATGCGAACACGGCCTCCACTATGGGGAAGTGAGAGTATTAATATTGCCTAGAGAAAATAAGGCCCGGATAACGACGGAATGCTAGCGGGCTCTTCAAACATGGATGCGAAGAGATTTTACAGCGCGGAAACGAGTTGATTTTATGCTGCCAATAATAACATGGATTCCATGTAAAGCTTATAAGGCGGCTCCATTTTATCGCATTTCTTTAATCTAAAGCTGGAGAAAATAGTTCTAGCAGCATTTCAAAACAGCGATGGTACAATTTATAATAAGAGCGTACAATTTTTAGCGTATGCTGATGGCTTTTATTCCCCAAACCTTAACAAAAGCGCTATAATTTCTACCGGATTTCACGGATTTGTAGCGTCAAAAAATTGGTATTGCGGTAAATGAGGGCCAAAAAAAGACCAAGCACGTGCTGTCATCAAAAAAAAGTAACGCATTTGCACTTTAGTAGTCATGCCACTGTTAACGGATTAAATTCGAGACTGTGACGGACTTGTCTAACTGAAAACCAGCCTAGCAGCGAAAACAATTTGAGATGACCTCTATGAGCGTTCCGCAGATAGAAAAATAGTGAGATGAATACAAGTCAAAAGGCTTCGCTGGCAAGATTATGTTATGCAAATAGAGGAAGACGCTCCGTCAAGAAAGTATTTATATCGAAACCCATGGTTGGGAGTAGACTTAGCTGGGATAGCTGGCGAGACTTGTTGCAAAACGGCAAAGACCGCTTACTGTTTTGACTGCTTGATATAGTAGCCTTTGCTCTACTTAACTTCATAAATTGTTTTTTTTTAATGTCACTCTGCAGGTTTATACTCTTTTAAAACGTGTCAGTAGTTCTTTTGAATCAAATTACTACCCCTAATGGATCTTACAAAGAGAAGAAAATCCCTAACCAGAGTTAGCATACATGGAAGAATTATCGTATTGGCTGGTCGAGGTATTTTAAAAGGAAACGGAGGGGATTAGATAAACAAGAGTATATAAGTTAACATATAAAAGCCAGCAGAGCTGCAAATAGAACATCGAAAATCCGGGGATATATAAGAAATTTTAGCAAGACAACTCATATAAACTTTCCAAACCTCATATCGAACCAACAAAACTCTTGTCGCACGCATTATTCCAACCCCTCAAAATAGTATACGAAAAAAAGAAAACAGCTCCTGTAGCAGACGCTAGCATAAAAACACGAAATCAACTCCCATAAGAAAAAAGTTAGACTCACTGACTTCTACCTGCCAACGAACCGCTCACAGTCATAAACCAAACACCACTTAAGGAGCACGTTTCACGAATACACATGAATTGGCCCTTTGCTATACATACAAGACGTACCTAAATTTACAGTTCAGTACAACGAAATACCTACTGTACAACCAAATTGTACACTAAAGACAGCATAACACCGAAAAAGGATCGTCTTCACACGAAAATTGGCAAGGAATGATGGAAAATAATTCCAAATAGTACGATCCTAAAATAACAAATTAAACTCAAAGCAGGAAAACCGAAGCCAGTTGATTTGGTTAGAGCTTCGGTTGTGTCGGGCATTCAGTACGTATCCGTCATAACCTGCTCTTGTTCAAATATAAGATTTATCGCCATCTCAAACAAAATACACAAGTAAGGAAAACTGCCTTACACGGGCAGAAGTTCTGCATAAACTTTGAACCATTCATCGGCTTAAGAAATTTTTGAGACTTTTTGGAAACCCCTCAATTTAGTATTGGGTTTTTTAATTTTATTGAACGATAAATCTAAAATCTTCAAATTGTTTTAAAACAAAATCAAAGAATTTCAAAATATTAGCTTGAAATAACTTTTGGGGTAAAGAACAAATGTCAAAGAACTGTCAGATAGTGGAATAAGCACACACGTTTGTCAATTGATTGTCCAAAGGAGGTATAAACCGAAACCGCAATATGTAAAGGGTTTAACATACTTAAACGCAATTTTTATGAAATTGAATGGTGATAAATTGACTAGAAATACACATTTTTATTTACTGTATAATTCAAACGTAGCGCTTGAGGAGGGAATTGTTAAATCCTTTTTTAGAGCGAGCATTGCCCTGTAGCTCTGCATGTAAGCCACTTGTTACAAGAGTTATTTTGGCCGTTGTACCAGGGGTCACCTTGGGGCAAGCCCCGTCATGCTAGAACAACAGGATTGTTCGTGTAGTTTATTTTATAAGGGTCAAGCTGCCAATAAAATTGCATGTTTTACTGTATTCTGTACAGATACGTATGCAAATAAATCGTGCTAAAGCATATTATTATTTTCTCAGATGACCATTGTGTTTTCATTCTGAAGGAAATTTCCATCCCGAAAAACCCCAATTTAGCCTTAACCAGTTACGGTATGGCAAAGCTTCTAGCAAAACAACGAACATTATGAAACTTCAAAAATCCCCAAATACGTCAAAAACTTTTGAGTGGAACTACCTTCTTTTTTATACCATGCACGTTAGGCGAATGTAGCGATAAGAAGGAATGCTCAGCAATTTGACGTAAAATCTCAACCGTTGAATGGGTCAAAAATACGCAACGATGATCAACAGTTGAGATCGCTGAAAGGGTCCATATCGGCAAAGAAAACTACACATTTATGCGTATGTTCTAACTCTCCCGCTATATTTCCAACAAAACAACTACGTACAGTCTCTTCACTTATTTGCTCGCTGCGTGACAACAGTCTCAGAGTTTAAACACGTGCTTGGCATTAGCATTAGTGTTATTTTTAAATTGATATTAACTATATTCGATGACCTGCACTGCCTGCTTGAGAAGACCTAACGGTACATAAATAATTGTTAATACACTAAAATTATACCTTAACCGTAAACCCATGTACTAATATACTTACTCTTCCGAAATCCAACCGGATCACCTAGCAGCCCACGCATATATTTTGGCTGTTCTTCACCCACCCTACCATGGCCTTAAGAAAGTAAAAAGCCCCCAATAAACCACCCTCACTACCTCGATCAGACCAAACAAACTTAATTTAGAGGAACATTATTAAAAGTATATTTGTAGTATTAATTCGAGGCATAATCTTAGTATAAGGAGGATGATTGATAGTAATAATTAGATTTATTTTAAATTCACATCTGAAACGTATCCTTTGCTACAATTTAAATTTTGGTCTTAAGTACTTAACTACTAACAATATTTTCTCGAAGGTGTCATAATATTAAATTCCTGACTTACCCCAACAGCTGATTTATAAAAAGGTCATTGACCTAAATTTCAATATACGCATATAATTTTACCAGGCAAATTATACTTCATATATATATGTATACATTAGTAGTGGCAGGCACTTAAAAAAGTATGAAAAGGGAGTGGGTGGACAAAGTCTCACCGAATTTAGAGAGACAAAAAAAAACAAAATCTTCAACAAAATAGAAGATGTCTAGCACATCCATATGTACATATATGTATGTGCAAACGCTGATCATCCAAACGAAGGATCAGGAGACAAAAAGAAAGAAATCTAAGCACGCGAATCTCAGTGGCACAACCGTGCATATAAAACCACATAGATCGATAGGTGCATATGGATGACAAACAAAAGAAAGTATTAAAATATGATATTACAAATTAGAAAATATCGTTATCATAGAGGAAAATAAAAACATCTTCACTTACATATTCATACCATATCCCACGTAGCGTTGAGGCCTCCTCGCCTTGTAGTAAAGAATTTGTTAATAACGCCTATTTTTCCTACTAACATTAATAGTTCAGATATTTCCACTTCTCTTTAGTTTTAATACAGATTCGCGAGTAATACGCACACGAAAAACCAAGATTATCGCTTATAAACATTAATTTTCTCGGGCTATATTTCTGTCCGGCACTGTTTGCACTTATTTACGTGAGCGCGAAGATAAATGAAATTAAGCTTACTGCGCGAAACCAAAGAAACTGATTTTAAATGGAAAGGTAAATGCTTTGATCTCGCGTGCTGCCGCAATTATGTATATATCTTTATATATAAAAATTACGTGTCACATTGTTTGTCCGCGATGGACTCCTAAACTACTGTCCGATTCTGAATTTGTTTTGCGCCCCGTTGTAGTTTGATATAACTTGAAATATGGGATAGGTTATATCTCAGTTTATAGTCGCAATATTGTTTTATTGCATTTTTTGTTTAATGTTTATATGTATAATCAAATGGGGGATTCCCCCGGGCCCGGGTTTCTATGGGGCCGAGGCTTAGAGGTACTAAGACATTTTTTAATTCAGGAGAGTCTTAGTTGTTCCATGTGCAATTTTAAGCCGAATTTCAAAAGCAACGAATATCTGCATTTCGTTTTAATATTATAGTGAAGTGTGAAAAATAAACATCTATAAATAAAAAGAAAGGCTAAAATGTTTGTTGGCCGCCGGTGTTTGAAGAGATGGGTCGGTCGATTTTGTTCAGCTTTCACACAAGTTGCGTATACCTCACGCGGTGGTTATTACATCGCTTTCCTTGCGATCGACGTACAGGGTCTAGAGATATAGGCCGAAAAATGGACCCGGGTACCTGTAGAATGTGTGGGTAATAAGGATATCAAATGAAAGTTGTTGCTGAGACCTTTAAAGTAATTTTCATTGCGATTTAGTCGCATCAACCTGGCAAAACTGATAAATATGAATGCGAAGCCGAAAAAGGACATGAATTAATAATACCCACATACCTATTTACATACGTCCTATGGGATTTGCCTGATATTTGGTAAATAAATTTGCCTATATTAGTATTTACGACCCTTTTTTCCGGGAAGTAGACCGGAAACGGACTGGGACTGAGATTCGGAGTGGGACTGGGAATGAGAATCGAGTGGGACTGGGACTGGGACTAGAATAAAATACATACCACCATACAAAGTGAAGAGGGGTGAGGGGAGAGTCAGACGGAAAAAGCTTATTAACATGTATACAGATAGGCCAAATTTAGGGCAGGACAACATCTGCCGGGTCTTCTAGTATAAGTGTGTATATACCTACATAAAGTATTATAACAATTTAAGATATTTTTTTATACTCAGTTGAGCAGAGCTCACAGAGTATATTAAGTTTGATTGGATAACGGTTGGTTGTACATATATAAAGGAATCGAGATAGATATAGACTTCCATATATCAAAATAATCAGGATCGAAAAAAAATTTGATTGAGCCATGTCCGTCCGTCCGTCCGTCCGTTAACACGATAACTTGAGTAAATTTTGAGGTATCTTGATGAAATTTGGTATGTAGGTTCCTGGGCACTCATCTCAGATCGCTATTTTAAAATGAACGATATCGGACTATAACCACGCCCACTTTTTCGATATCGAAAATTTCGAAAAACCGAAAAATTGCGATAATTCATTACAAAAGAGAGATAAAGCGACGAAACTTGGTAGATGAGTTGAACTTATGACGCAGGATAGAAAATTAGTAAAATTTTGGACAATGGGCGTGGCACCGCCCACTTTTAAAAGAAGGTAATTTAAAATTTTGCAAGCTGTAATTTGGCAGTCGTTGAAGATATCATGATGAAATTTGGCAGGAACATTACACCTATTACTATATGTACGCTTAATAAAAATTAGCAAAAGCGGAGAAGGACCACGCCCACTTTAAAAAAAAATTTTTTTAAAGTAAAATTTTAACAAAAAATTTAATATCTTTACAGTATATAAGTAAATTATGTCAACATTCAACTCCAGTAATGATATAGTGCAACAAAATACAAAAATAAAAGAAAATTTCAAAATGGGCGTGGCTCCGCCCTTTTTCATTTAATTTGTCTAGGATACTTTTAACGCCATAAGTCGAACAAAAATTAACCAATCCTTTTGAAATTTGGTAGGGGACATAGATTTTATGACGTTAACTCTTTTCTGTGAAAATGGGCGAAATCGGTTGATGCCACACCCAGTTTTTATACACAGTCGTCCGTCTGTCCTTCCGCATGGCCGTTAACGCGATAACTTGAGCAAAAATCGACATATCTTTAATGAACCTAGTTCACGTGTTTAATTGAACTCACTTTATCTTGGTATGAAAAATGAACGAAATCCGACTATGACCACGCCCACTTTTTCGATATCGAAAATTACGAAAAATGAAAAAAATGCCATAATTCTATACCAAATACGTAAAAAGGGATGAAACATGGTAAGGTAATTGGATTGTTTTATTGAAGCGAAATATAACTTTAGAAAAAACTTTATAAAATGGCTGTGACACCTACCATATTAAGTAGAAGAAAATGAAAAAGTTCTGCAGGGCGAAATAAAAAACCCTTAAAATCTTGGCAGGTATTACATATATAAATAAATTAGCGGTATCCAACAGATGATGTTCTGGGTCACCCTGGTCCACATTTTGGTCGATATCTGGAAAACGCCTTCACATATACAACTACCACCACTCCCTTTTAAAACTCTAATTAATACCTTTAATTTGATACCCATATCGTACAAACTCATTCTAGAGTCACCCCTGGTCCACCTTTATGGCGATATCTCGAAAAGGCGTCCACCTATAGAACTAAGGCCCACTCCCTTTTAAAATACTCATTAACTCCTTTCGTTTGATACCCATATTGCACAAACGAATTCTAGAGTCACCCCTGGCCCACCTTTATGGCGATATCTCGAAACGGCGTCCACCTATGGAACTGAGGATTACTCCCTTTTAAAATACTCATTAACACCTTTCTTTTGATACCCATATTGCACAAACGAATTCTAGAGTCACCCCTGGCCCACCTTTATGACGATATCTCGAAACGGCGCCCACCTATGGAACTAAGGATTACTCCCTTTTAAAATACTCATTAACACCTTTCTTTTGATACCCATATTGTACAAACAAATTCTAGAGTCACCCCTGGTCCACCTTTATGGCGATATTTCGAAAATGCGACCACCTATACAACAACCACCACTCCCTTTTAAAACCCTCATTAGTACCTTTATTTTGATACCCATATCGTACAAACACATTCTAGAGTCACCCCTGGTCCACCTTTATGGCGATATTTCGAAACGGCGTCCACCTATAGAACTAAGGCCCACTCCCTTTTAAAATACTCATTAACACCTTTCGTTTGATGCCCATATTGTACAAACAAATTCTAAGGTCACCCCTGGTCCACCTTTATGGCGATATCTCGAAACGGCGTCCACCTATGGGACTAAGGATTACTCCCTTTTAAAATACTTATTAACACCTTTTGTTTGATACCCATATTATACAAACGTATTCTAGAGTCACCCCTGGTCCACCTTAATGGCGATGCCTCGAAAAGGCATCCACCTATAGAACTAAGGCCCACTCACTTTTAAACCCCTCATTAATACCTTAAATTTGATACCCATATCGTACAAACACATTCTAGAGTCACCCCTGGTCCACCTTTATGGCGATATTTCGAGACGGCGTCCACCTGTAGAACTAAGGCCCACTCCCTTTTAAAATACTCATTAACACCTTTCATTTGATACCCATATCGTACAAACAAATTCTAGAGTCAACCCTGATCCACCTTTATGGCGATATCCCTAAATGGCGTCCACCTATAGAACTATGGCCCACTCCTTCATAAAATACTCTTTAATACCTTTCATTTGATACACATGTCATACAAACACATTCCAGGGTTTCATTTTCCTACATGGTTATTTTCCCCTATGTTGTCACCATAGCTCTCAACTGAGTATGTAATGTTCGGGTACACCCGAACTTAACCTTCCTTACTTGTTTTCTCTTAAAATTGAAATGAACGAATTATTATTTTTCTGGATACTAATGAAAAAAATAATAATAATTAAGAACAGCAATATAAAAAAAGTTGCATATGTAGGATTCTACCTACATATTTTTTTTTCTCTACATAAATAAAAGGTTGAATTTGAGGTTATAGTTTCCTCTAAATCAGTAAAATTTCAAATTTTTTTAAAAGAATTTAAAAATTTTGCAAAAAAACTTCACCAAAATGGCCATCATTTAGATGGATGGGAGGAAATAGTCACCATGTCCGATGCGCTGGGTATTCCGCTGGTCGGGATGCATGCGTCTCGTTTCGATGTGGAGTTGATTGATGCTGAAAGTAATTTTATTTGTGGGCCAGCAGAGATTACACGCGCGAACAAAAACTATATAGAGTTGTTTTTTTGCTGCACAAAACTTTGTTGCAAATTAATTTTAAATTTACGGAAATAACCGCCAGGGCAATTGCCCTGGGGCCCGGAAGGTTTTTGGGGGCCCGGCAAGGCAAATCAGTATTGACAGTACTCTAACTATGATTTCATAGATACGTACATATTTTGGTGCTATAAAAAAATGTTTTAAAATTGAAAACCACTAAACTAAAATCATAAGCATCCAATAGTATTTGATTGTTTAAATGTTTTTAACACAATTTTATAAGCGCTGTCAAAAATGCTTGAACTAACTTAAAATCACTATTCATTTCGACTATAACTATGCCCCTATCGGTTTGGTCGTATTGCTTTTTCATTTTTGTAAAAGCCAGCGACATCTGTAAATACAGACTTGTTTTGCGAAGCGCAAATTTGTGCAAGCATATGAGTATGCCGTGGATAAACTTACATAGGTCAATTTCCCGTTAATTGTTGCAAGCTTCGTATTTCTTTTGTCAGTGGTGCAATTATTGATAAATTTTTTAATGTGTCATCACATTTTTCGGTATTATGCAGAAATTGTATAATATCTTTAGCGCAAGCCCTCAGAGATGGGAAATTGTCAAGGAAAAAACTAATTGCTCCTTGCACAGCATGTCACAAACACGATAGCCTGCTCGTATGGATAGTGTGAAACCTTTCGCAACTAACATTCCCCAAATATTGAAAGCTATTGATGAAATCAAGCTTTTAAATCTGAGTTCAGAAACAGTAACGGATTTGAGGGGTATTGAATCATATATGGGGAAATTCGAGTATATCCTCTTAGCCTCCATTTGGTTCAAAGTGTTGGCGGTAATCAACCATCGAAATGTGGTACTGCAAACTAGAAATGCCACACTGGACGTGGAAACAGAAAATATACGTAGCCTGATTGATGAGTTGAAGAAGTTCAGGGATCAATGGTTGATCATACTTCAAGAATGTAAGGTTCTGGCAGGGAGTATAGGAGTTGTGAATACCTTCGCAGAGAAAGAAGGAAGATAAGAAAGAGCCAGTTCGATAATTACCTGGCGCATCACCTGAGTGTGATTCCGAAATCAATTCAAACAGCAAGTTTTTTACGTTTTTTTGGACTGCTGAATTGGTAACATGACAAGCCGTAAATGACATTGCGATTAAATTTAGTTTTTTGTGAAAGTATAAGGATCTGACGGAAGAAGGGCTCAGAGAAAAGGCAGCGGCATTCTGCACGATTTATGGCATCGATATTTCTACGGATCTAAAGATGAAATCATTCATCTCAAAGCCATCCACTTACCAAATTTGGGATGTGATTCGCTGTCACCATTTCAACTTCTGAACAAATTTCATGCCTTGAAGATGGAAGTATTATTTCCTAACATCTGCATAGCATTAAGAATATTTTGCACACTTCCAGTCAGTGTGGCTGAAGGGGAGCGTTCTATTAGTCTATTGTCTCGCTTGAAAAATTTTTTTACGTTCTACTATGAGCCAAAATCGCTAGACAAGCCTTGGAGCATTGGCGTTGGAGTCCAGCCTTGCTCGCAGCATTAGTTTTGAATCGGTAATTTCCATATTCGCAGACCAAAAGAACGGAAGGTTTTCCTTGGCTGATTCATGCTCTTAAAATGTACATATTTAGAAAAAGTTAATGTAAGCAAATAAAACAATGACATCTAACATTTCATTTATGTAAGTGCTCCAGTAAATATTTTTTATATGAAACTAGCAGACCCGGCAGATGTTTTTCTGCCCTAAATTTGGTCTATCTGCATACATTTTAATAAACTTTCTCCGTCTAACTCTGCCCTACCCCTCTACACTTTTTCCTAATCTTTTTATTCACTCCTCCCTCCGTCTTTTTCGCGTCATCTCCATCTTCGTCTCATTCTATCCCTTTCTCAGTCTCCTTCTCATTTTCTCTTCTCTCAAGTTTTTCTCTTCTTCTTCATCTCTTATTTCCAGTCCCAGAGGGTGGTATGTATTTTGTTCCAGTCGCATTCCGAGTCTAAGTCCCAGTCCCACTCCGAGTCTCAGTCTCAGTCCCAGTCCTAGTCCTAATCCCAGTCCCAGTCCGTCTCTGGTATACTTCCCGGAAAAAAAGCATGATAAATACTAATATAGGCAAATTTATATACGAAATTTCAGGCAAATCGAATAGGACGTATGTAAATAGGTATGTGGGTATTATTAATTCTTGTCTTTATTTCGGCTTCGCATTCATATTTATCAGCTTTGCCAGGTTGATGCGACTAAATCGAATATCGCAATGAACTTTAGAGCTCTCAGCAACAGCTTTTATTTGATATCCATAATACACACACATTTTAGGCGTATCCGGGTCCATGTTTTGGCCTATATCTCGAGGCCCTAGTCACTCAGCGGTGTAAAACTTACTCTGTATTATAGCACACATCAACAGCTTCAATTTGATACCCATAATATAAAAACACATTCTACGTGTATCCGGGTCCACGTTTTGGGCTATATCTCGAGACCCTAGCCTCCCAGTTGTATGAAACTTATCCTGTACTATAGCACTCATCAACAGTTTTCATTTGATATCCATATTGTGCAAACACATTCTAGGGGTACCCGGGTCCACGTTTTGGGCTATATCTCGAGACCCTAGCCTCCCAGTTGTATAAAAATTATACTGTACAATAGCACTCATCAACAGCTTTCATTTGATATCCATATTGTGCAAACATATTCTAGGGGTACCCGGGTCCACGTTTTGGGCTATATCTCGAGACCCTAGCCTCCCAGTTGTATGAAAATTATCCTGTACTATAGCACTCATCAACACTTTCATTTGATATCCATATTGTATAAACACATTCTAGGGTACCCGGGTCCACGTTTTGGGCTATATCTCGAGACCCTAGCCTCCCAGTTGTATGAAAATTATCCTGTACTATAGCACTCATCAACAGTTTCATTTGATATCCATATTGTATAACACATTCTAGGGGTACCCGGGTCCACGTTTTGGGCTATATCTCGAGACCCTAGCCTCCCAGTTGTATGAAAATTATCCTGTACTATAGCACTCATCAACAGTTTTCATTTGATATCCATATTGTGCAAACACATTCTAGGGGTACCCGGGTCCACGTTTTGGGCTATATCTCGAGACCCTAGCCTCCAGTTGTATAAAATTATCCTGTACTATAGCACTCATCAACATTTTGATTTGATATCCATATTGTATAAACACATCTAGGGTACCCGGGTCCACTATTTGGGCTATATCTCGAGACCCTAGCCTCCCAGTTGTATGAAAATTATCCTGTACTATAGCATACATCAACAGCTTTCATTTGATATCCATATTGTGCAAACACATTCCAGGGGTACCCGGTCCACGTTTTGGCTATATCTCGAGACCCTAGCCTCCCAGTTTGTATGAAAATTATCCTGTACTATAGCACTCATCAACAGCTTCTCATTTGACATCCATATTGTATAAAAACATTCTAGGGGTATCCGGGGCCACGTTTTGGCCTATATCTCGAGACCCTAGTCACCCAGGGTATGAAAACTATCTGCGCTATAGCACTCGTCAGCAGCTTTCATTTGATATCCATATTGTATAAACACATTCTAGGGGTACCCGGGTCCAAGACCCTAGACACGTAGCGAAAAAAGGTAGACGTTGGCCGATTCTCAGACCTACCCAATATGCTCACAAATTTCATGAGAATCGATTAGCCGTTTCGGAGGAGTTCAGCCTCTAAAACCGTGACAGAAGAATTTTATATATTAGATAAACTGACAATGCGAATGAGAAATTTATGTATGTTATGTTATTTTTTACTGATTGAGTTTATTTTTTAGAGGGGCCCGTAACGCGAACTGTCCCAGGGCCCGGCTCGGCTCTCAGCTGTTTCTTAAATGGTATAAAAGGAAGTGTTCGGACAGAGGTAGGTGAGCTGCGCTTCAGTATGATGAGAAAAATATACCGGAAGCAGACATGAAATTGAATGGGCATTTAGTGATATTCTTATTATGCATGTACGATAGTACATAATTTGTAACTGCATATTTATGTAACAGCTGCCTTCGGCGGCCACGTGGTGTGATGGTAGCGTGCTCCGCCTACACACCGTATGCCCTGGTTCGCACCCCGGGCAAAGCAACATCAAATTTTAGAAATAAGGTTTTTAAATTAGAAGAAATTTTCTAAGCGGGGTCGCCCCTCGCAGTGTTTGGCAAGCGCTCCGGGTGTATTTCTGCATGAAAGCTCTCAGTGAAAACTCATCTGCCTTGCAGATGCGTTCGGAGTCGCATAAAACAGTATGTCCTCGGGCCAATTTGTAGGGAAAATCAAGAGGAGCACACGACGCACATTGAAGAGAAGCTCTGCCTTAGATCCCCTCGGAGGTTATCGCGCGCGCCTTACAACATTTATTTATGTTTTTATGTACTTCCTTTATTGCATAAGGTTTTTGTCTTTCTTCCTATTTTTATTGCTTTGACAACATAATAACTAGCTGCATGTAAACACTCCAACTTATAATTTAAAAATTTGCTGAACTTATAAATAACTATTTCCAGGTACTAAACAAAACTTCATTTTAAAATACCTTGCAACAGAAGCTGTTGAGCATGGAAGCTTGAATAGTTAGGTAAATTTTTGATGCCCTGAGATGAAGTGGAGTTTAGCATGGTTGGCAGTACATTATTTGTTCATTTAATTGTTTTTCGAAAGAAAAGTTTCCCATCAAAAAAGATCCATAAGACGAAGAAAGGAACATGAACTGGCAAAAGCAAAGTCCCGTAAGTAAATTTTTAATGCTAAAATATATGCAACAATAAAATGAATAACCAGAGGAAACAGTGAAAATTCAGATCTCCATCCACAAAGTTCCCACAATTCAACAACGGAATAGATATCACAAAATTTCATACAGTAGCCAACCAACTACTCCGTTGAACCGCTAGCTCAATTAGAAAGATTAGATCAAATACATGCAAATATTTGTGTTTATTAGGTGTCCCTTTGTGCAACTCCAAAGAATGCTAAATTTCTATGTGCCGACTTCATTACTTGCTAGGTAAATGGGATACTCAATTACTGTCCCGCGCCCTCTGATCTTTGTGCAATTTATGCATTCCTTCCTTGTTTATTTGAAGGGTTTATTGCTGGCTCCTAATCTGTCTTTATCTTCTATCTTTCCTAAAGAGGTCGTGTTATTGGTGCAGGACAATTTAACCCTATTGTAATAAGACCGATTTTGGATGAATGATAGGGTTTCTTGGTGCATTATGCATCATATTGATCACGCCATAAACCGGTCTCATTTTGGTTTGACTTCCATGTTGGTGGCCCTACATCAAGACTACTTCGTCACTTTGTTAAATCTCGGAGTACTACTGAAATCTTGTTGGAACTACTTTCCGTCATCGTTCTGATATAAATTTATTAGCACCCTATCAGAAACCAACAAAAGAATTGAGTCCATAAAACTTTTCGTTAGCTCTCTTCGCTTTGACCTGCTTCCATTGCCTCACATGCTAATGGCAACCTCTCCGTTTTTCGCGGTGCACAATTCTAATTGTTGTGTGTGTATTGTGATGA
>JARSSU010030622.1:0-49297 GCA_029619165.1 Eurosta solidaginis | reverse complement strand
AAACCTCCACCATTACTATCACTACTATTACTATTATTATTATTGAATTTATTTTTGAGTATCTCCTTATTGGGTATAAACCATACACTTTGGAGGCCTTAACCTAAAACAAAATGTACTAAATTAACAGTTTAAATTTTTGTATGTATGTATAGGTATATGTGTTTGTTTACGTCAGTTTCTGGTGATGTGGCAGGTATCGATGATGACTGACTTCTGGATGTTGTTAATCAGGCTTTCTTGCAACCCAAGCATGTCCATATTTGTTCTCAGATGCTTGTCGATTACGCCTTCAGCGCTTATCGACACTGGGGTAATTTTTATTTCTGTAAGGTTCCAGTTCCTCTTTATTTCAACCGCTAGCTCGGCATACCTACTGATTTTTTCGGCGTATGTACGAGTTATGTTTCTTGTAGCCGGAACAGCAAAATCAATGAAGAAGTCTCTACTCTCTCTTTTATCGAGGATCGAGATATCGGGGCGGTTATGGAGTCTCGTGTGGTCTGAGTATATTGTACTGTCATAGTAGATCTAAACGTCTTCATTTTCCATAACTGGTTCTGGGTTGTATCTGTAGTTCGGCACTTCACCTACATGGATGTTGTATTTGCTAAGCAGGTTCTTGTGGAGAATTTTTGCAACGTTGTTGTGCCTTCGTGTATACTCAGTTTGGGCTAGGTTTGTGCAGCCTGAAATTATATGGTCAATGGTTTCAGTTGGACTCATACACCTTCTACAAGTATCACTAGTGACATTTGGATCCTTTATTACATTCTTTATGTAATTTCTTGTTGGGATTACTTGATCTTGTATAGCAATCATAAAAGCCTCGGTCTCAGCAAACAAGTTTCCTTTCAATAACCATTTGTTTGACATCAATTTGTCAACATTTTCAGCGTTAATGGACCTGTAGAACGGACCATGAATAGGTATTATTGACCACTTTTGTTCGCATAAAGTTTTCTCTTCTGCTTGTCGGGTAAAGCTTCCCTTCAGATTTAGTGATGTTAAGTTTGTATATGCTACAGTTATTAGTTTTATCAGGCGAGATCTTTCAGATTTTAGCTGGAAGTGCCATCGAAGCGATTCTATTTGATATTATTATTATTACTATTATCATTATTATTATTATTATTATTATTACTATCATTATTATTATTATAAATTTTTGTTTGTTTTTTTTTGTTACGTGGAAGGAGGAAATGCTTTATGTACTAACCGGGTTGTTAAGCCTCGGTGCTACTCACTGTAGCAGCGAGCCTCTCCGAGTGTAGGACCCCCTCTCTTTTTATTCATTGGCTACCCACTAAAACCTAACATCCCACGGCCCGCGCATTTTCCGCACCAGGGACCGCGTTTAGCATAACTTCGGGTACGGAAGAGCGCTACGTGAGCTCTTTGGCTACTCTCACCTCATTGGGCTAAGTAACCATCTTGCCGTTTGGCGAGGAGAATATTCCATGCATATCTGCTGACCATGTCCCATCTGTCATTTCCGCAGGTCATTTTATGGATGACACTGCCCGAGGATAGGTCGCCTAGTGTTACTTCCACTCTTCTTCGTTGCTGTGCGAAGTGATCGCATTTGAAAAAGGTGTGGCGTACGTCGTCTATGAGCCCAAAGTTTTAGCAATTCTGATTTTCAACCTTGCCGTTCCTGTGGAGGTATTCCCGGAAGTAGCCGTGGCCACTTAAAACCTGTGTCAGGTAGAAGTGGACCTCTCCTTGTGGCCATTCTAACCATGGTTCCAGCTCGGGAGTCAGTTCCTGGTCCACTTGCCTGCAGTACTGCAGCTCAATTGTTGTCGCCAGCGTCGGATAGAACCTTTTCGCACCTGCGCGGCAGCAACATCTCTGCATACTTCTCCTCGGAAGTGGTAAATTGATTTCCCCTCCTCAGCGAGAAGATGTATAGGTATGGTTCCCGCAATAACAAGAACTGCGTCTGCGTATACGTGCGGTAAGCTGAGGCAATTCGTAGCGCCCCTCTGCGTTGGACAGAAGTAACAGCTGCTCGGTAATTTCGGAATTTCATTGCATCCGCCCAAATTTCTGCACTGTACAAGAGTATAGAATCCGAAGCGGAAGCAAGCAGCTTCCTTATACATGGCCTTGGCCCGCCTATGTTTGCCATTAATCTACTTAAGTATCCTATGGTGTGTGCAGGCTCATTGAAAGTATTCCGAGAAGGTTAGCTTGCTATCTAGCCTCACCCCAAGGTATTTCGTTGAGCTGCATGTTTGTACTTGTTGCTCCCCAACCATCATATTGATTATGGTAGGAATTCTTCTCTTCGTGATTATCACGATCTCTGTTTTCGCTGTCGCAAGCTGAAGTCCATGGTCACTCATCCATCTGTTTACACTGCGCCTTAATTGGTTTAATTTAAGCTGCTCCGGCTCGCAGTTTCGTATTGTACTTACGGCAGCCACGTCGTCCGCTAAAGCGACAATAAAAGCACTTTCTGGCATGTACAATCTAAGGAGGCTGCCATACGAAGCATTCCAGAGGTCGGGACCTAACACCGATCCCTGGGCTGCTCCGCCTGTTATCCTCACCTTTCTCTGACATTGATTTGTTTCGTACGTGAGCCAGCGATCTTTCAGGTAGTCCCTTAGTATGGCTAGTAGATAAGGAGGTACCTTGAAAGAGTGTTTAAGCGCATCGAGCATGTCGTCCCACCTGATGGAATTGAAGGCATTCGTCACGTCCAGCGTGACCAGTAAGACGACCGACCTAGCTTGGTGACACGCGGTTTCGGCTTTCCTTACCACATTTATAACCTCGGCTGTGGCATCTATTGTGGAGTGACCTTTCCGGAACCCCTGCTGCCGATGGGACAGATCTTCTCCATATTCAATGGCTGCTATCAGCCGTTGTTTAAGGAGGCTTTCCGTAATTTTTCCGGCCCTGTCGAGCAAGCATAATGGTCGAAAAGACGACGGGGAATACGGGTGTCCCTTGCTTTCGGGATTAGCACGAGGTGCGCTGTCTTCCACCTTGTTGGAAAGATCCTGGCTTCCAGACATTTGTTATGCATATGCAGCAGCAACTCAAGACTGCTCTTAGCATCCAGTCTTATTGCTTCAGCTAGTATCCCATTCGGTCCTGGCGATTTACCGGGCTACATTCTGTGTAGGGTCCCTTTTAGCTCAACTTCACTGAACGGCTGCACGTCGTGGTCTTCGTGGGTGACGTGGTCACGCTCTCAGCTTGTGCGAGTGGGGAACAGAGCATCTAATATATTTCGCATCTTTCCTTCATCCATCGTTTGGTTCGGTGGGCGGAATTTCCCCATTACTGTTTTATACCCTTGTCCCCAAAGATCACGATCAACTTCTTTGCAAAGCTTTTTCCACCTATTAAGTTTGCTTTGCTTTATGGCGGCACAGAGACCTTTTTTCTCTTTTGTATGCCTCCGTATGCTCTAGCGTGTCAGGCCTGGTGCGTGCGCGGGTTGCCAGCCTTCGCATTCTGTGACATACCCTGCGTAGTACGCCAATTTCGGTACTCCTCCAGTGCACTGGTTTTTTTACCTCTCCTAGGCCATTTTCGTGGCATTGAGGTCTTGCATTCGTGGTTCAGGCAACGCATGGTGGCTTCTACCGTAGCGTTCCCCGCTTCGGCACTGTCGACTATCTGTCGTGCGCTCGCTTGTACAACAGCGGAGAACTTTGCAGCGTCAACCTTGGAGGCGTCCCATTTTGTTTTTGATTTTAAAGAGAGAATTAATAACACATTTATATGCGACGATGAAAAATTGTTTTCTTTCGATGTGGTCTCGCTGTTTCCGAGTATCCCAACACAGTTAGCACTCGAAATAATAAAAAGTAAATGGCTGCTGATAAAAGACTACACGAAGATACCAAAACGAACATTTATGGAAATTGTAACATTCTGTATTGAAGAGAACCGTTATTTCAAGTTTAAAGGGAATGCCTATGGAATCCCAGTTGTCCCCAGTGATTGCGGACATAATAATGGAAGAACTTTTAACCACCATAATAAAAACTAGCACAGCCACCGAGATTGCTAACAAAGTACGTTGATGATCTGTTCGCGATTGTCCCCGAAAAAGAAGTACACAACACACTCAACGCTCTCAACACTTTTCATAAAAACATTAAATTTACATTAGAATAGAGGAAGATGGAAAACTCCATTGTGATAAAAAGAGGAAATCAACTAAAGTTATCGTGGTATAAGAAGCAAATACCTTCAAGACGAATCATTAACTTCCACTCAAAACATCCGAAGTCAATGATAATGAATACAGCAATGTGCTGTATACAACGGATGCTGCGTATATCGGACGACACGTACCACAACGAGGTAATAAGAGAAGCGGAAAATATATTGAAGAGCAATGATTTCCCGAACAATATTATTAAAACATTAATTAAAAATGCAAAATCTAACAAAGGAAAACAAAAATCCGAAAACCCTACCAATTTTAGATCCGTAACATATATACCTCGGTTATCAGAACGACTCGCAAAGTCTGATTGCTATGACGGAGAAAAAGTTAAAATTGCACATAAACCTAACAACACATTAAGGTGTTTCTTTAACAAACCTAAAGCAAAGATACCCAAAAACGAAAAAAGCAATGTCATATATAAAATCCCATGCGGTGGCAAAAACAACGAACCATGTAACAGCGTTTACGTAGGAACAACAAAATCAAAATTAAAAACCAGATTGTCGCAACACAAATCAGATTTAAAATATTGCCAACAGTCTAATAATCAAAAACAGCACTAATGTCTCACTGTGCAGCAAGCGGCCATATACCGAGCTTCGAGAGCGCGAGCATTCTCCAACAAAAGCAACACTACAATAAGCGATTTACATTGGAAATGCTACATATCGTAAACACTCCAGAACACATTAGACTGAACTATAAAACTGACACTGACCATTCCGCTCACAACTTCAAATATTTACTAACAAATAAACGAACAGTACCAAACTCCACGTCACGGCGGAAGGACGTGTAAAATACTGTATATGATATTTTTAATCAATTTTATTGTAAAGTTTTTGGTTTTAAAACTACGTTGAATAAAACCACAGGTTTTTTAACTAATTTATTCCAATATATTTCGGTTATTCCGCGATAACCATTCTCAAGGATCTGTGTATAAATGTGATATAACAATTTTCTTATTACCAAAAACAGTCAAAACATAAACAATATTTGTATATATGTACATACATTTCTTTTCACGTCTTTATAACTTGACGCGGAGCTTAACACTGTCTATTTGATCGTTAGTAAATGACGAAACAAGTGAGCAACGCCATCGGTATCCGTTTTGTAGTTTAGCCGAATGTCTGGTGGAGTGTTAATTATATGTAACATTTCTAGTGTAAATCGTTTGTTGTAGTGTTGTTCTTGTTGTAATATTGTTACTTTTCGAAGTTGGGGGAGTGGCCGCTACTTGCACAGTGTGCCATAAGTGCAGTTTTTTGTGTATTTGAATGATGGCACTATTTAACGTCGCATTTGTGTTGTGCTAGTCTGGTTTTTAACTTTGATTTCGTTGTGCCAATATACATACTTTTGCAAGGTTCTTGGTTATTGCCGTTACATGGAATTTTATAAATTACATTATTTTTTCTAATTGAGGTATTGTTGACTTAGTTTTGTTGAACATGGTTTTCAGAGTGTTGGGTAGCTTATGGGCTATTCTTACTTTTTCTTTATCATAACAATCTGACTTCGCTAGTCGTTCTGATAAATGATGTACATAAGTGACGGATTTGAAAAAAACCAACGGTGATGATGTATTGGAGACGATTTTCCGTATTTTTCTCCTTCCTTATGGACTTTTGGCAAACCGTACATTTTGCGTACACTAGGATTTGGCACCAACAAGGCGTATTTATTGGCCTTCAGAGATAAGTTTTATTCTAATGATTTCGGTACCAGCATGGGAAACCCACTGTCACCACTAATTGCAGAAGCATTCATGACCAAATTCGAAAACGATTTAAAAGCAGAAGGTGTCTTACCTCCAATTTGGATCAGAAATGTGTTTTGCATAATAAAAAAACAAGAAATTCAACACACATTGGACATATTAAACAACAAATAAGGCAGCATAAAATTCACAGTTTAAGTGGAAGATGAACAAAACTCCATACATTTCTTAGACTAGAAGTGCACAAGACCGTTTAATCACAAGTGATTCTTTCTGTCCCTATCTAACCAAAATAGCTGCATTTCATTCATTGGTTTATCGCCTTGTGAATTTACCACCTCCGTAACTAATTATAAAAACGAATATACAAAAACTATTGGTCTCGCAACTACCAATGGCTTTGACAAGAAACTCATCGATAAACTAACAAAAAAATATTCCAACTTACACTACAAAAACAATTTAACTACTCTCTTCACTCAAAATAAAGAAATTAAAACAAACAAATTAGCACGCATACCATTTAGTTA
This sequence comes from Eurosta solidaginis, assembly GCA_029619165.1. Classification (NCBI taxonomy): domain Eukaryota; kingdom Metazoa; phylum Arthropoda; class Insecta; order Diptera; family Tephritidae; genus Eurosta; species Eurosta solidaginis. The sequence continues at coordinate 42,840 of JARSSU010030622.1, read as the reverse complement.
TTTTTCTGCTATCACCAATAATTTAACGAACATATTTGAAAAGAATGAAATGAAAATCATATACACAAACAACTAAAATTAAAAAACATTTTAGGCTCCACAAAATATACTGTCCCAATGCTTGAGCGTAGCGGCATTTACCAAATTAGCTGCCTGGGTTGCGATGCAAAATATTTTGGACAAACTAGAAGGCAAATCTCTGTTCGTTTCAAATAACACGAAAAGCACGCCAACAATAAACAAATTCATCGGTCCGTAGCAGCAGCGCACATTCACACCACAAACGACGACAGCTCAACAAAGCACAGCATAGACACTGTAGATGAGATTCTTCATTTAATAAAAGCGTGTACAACAACAGAAAGTTAGACGCTTACGAATCTCTTTACATCACAAAAACCAAGATTGCCATGAATTCTGACAACGGGAACATAAATTCCCCTCTTTTTTCTTTAATTTATTACATACATATGTACGTTGTTTTGTAATTGCTATAATATTGCTAATATTTTCTATTTTGTTTATATTCTTGACTCTTTTGTTTTAGTAGCGCGTCGCTGATGATGGACAGCACGTCTGTCCGAAATGCATTTGTTGTGCCATATAAAAAATATATGTTGTTAGTGTATAAGTGCGTTTTTTATTTGACAAACTTATTTTGTAGGCAATAAAGCAAATTGAAGAAAAATCATTTTAAGTGTTGTCAGACTACAAACTTAGGGTTCGGCTATTTTAATAAATAAATAGTTCTCACACAGTTTATGAAATTATGCAGTCCCAGCAAAAATTGAACCGTTACACTTGCTTGTTAAACACGAGGGAAAGAATAAAAACTGACATTTTCTTTTTAAAACAATGCAAGTCACTAAAAGTAATACCCAAATTCGCACATATCAAGCGTAGTGTTTCAAATTCCCGTACGAATCGAGTCTTGGCCCAAGCTAAACAGAATTGGATCACGTATGAAATCGAATACCATTATAACCGTCTCGACTCAACGCAGCTTGAATTATACAGTTTACATTTGGAGTTAACAAATTCAATGGACAATATCTCGTTTGTAATTTTCATGGAAAAGCAACAAAAATTCGTCGAACAATGCCATAACAGCTTCAAGAAAAACGCAATATACAAAATGGCAAATTAAAAAGACTCATCGAGGAACAACTTAGTCAACACACAAAAGCCCGCCCCGAAATTCCCCCAGTAAAAAACCTCGTAATGAACCTATCTACCGCTATGTTGAACGATGAAAAACTAGATCTATTAAATAGAGGTCTAAATTTTACCCTCCACACAATGTCCAGGAATGTAGAAGATTCCATCCTAGATATTGAATCCGCCATTCAGTTCAAACCGTTAAGTACACAAAAGGCAATTCGTGAAAACAGCAATGAAAACAATAAAAAATGCTAAACTCAAACATAAAAAACGTCAGATACCAGAAGTAATCAAGACGATTAAAAACTTAAAAGAGAAGGAAGTCTGTTATATGAAGTCCGATAAAGGTAATAAAGTCGTTATTATGGACAAAAAAGACTACGACCGCCGAATGCATCTCTCTAACGAAGAAGATGGTTTCCGACTTTTAAAACGATCCCCGCTTAATCGTATGGTTAATGACGCCAAATCATTCATCAAACAAATTTGCGAAGTTTGTAAGACCAATAATACGCCTTGTTGGTGCCAAATCCTAGTGTACCCAAAATGTACGGTTTGCCAAAAGTCCATAAGGAAGGAGAAAAGATCCGTAAAATCGTCTCCAATACATCATCACCATTGGTTCGCGTCGCAAAATGGTTGGTAAATGAGTTGAGCAAATATGGAAATTTTGAGGGTGCCAGCATACAAAACACCTTCAAATTTGTTAACAGGACCAAAGATATAGAAATCCATGAAGGTGAAATTTTTGCATCCTTCGACGTAAAAGCATTGTTTCCGAGCATCCCAGTTGATATTGCTATAGAGTCTCTTCGAAAACACCTGGAAAACAAACAGGTCCACCCGGATGAAATAAAAGTTTTAATTGAAGCATCCCAGATTTGTATGTCCCACATTTGTTTTGCCTTCAGAGATAAATTTTATTCTAATGACTTCGGTACCAGCATGGAAACCCACTGTCACCACTAATTGCAGAAGCATTCATGACCAAATTCGAAAACGATTTAAAAGTAGAAGATGTCTTACCTCGAATTTGGATCAGATACGTCGACGATGTGTTTTGCATAATTAAAAAACAAGAACTTCAACACACATTGGACACAATAAACAACAAATACGACAGCATAAAATTCACAGTTGAAGTGGAAGATGAACAAAACTCTATAAATTTCTTAGACTAGAAATGCACAAGAGTGAACAATAAAATTGAATATGCGGTATATCGAAAACCCACCTCAACTGACCGTTTAATCACAAGTGATTCTTTCTGCCCCTATCAAACCGAAATAGCTGCATTTCATTCATTGGTTTATCGCCTTGTGAATTTACCACTCTCCGTAACTAATTATAAAAACGAGTATACAAAAATTAATATGGCGGCCACCGTGGTGTGATGGTAGCGTGCTCCGCCTATCACACCGTATGCCCTGGGTTCAACTCCCGGGCAAAGCAACATCAAAATTTTAGAAATAAGATTTTTCAATTTGAAGAAAATTTTTCTAAGCGGGGTCGCCCCTCGGCAGTGTCTGGCAAGCGCTCCGATTGTATTTCTGCCATGAAAAGCTCTCAGTGGAAACTCATCTGCCTTGCAGATGCCGTTCGGAGTCGGCATAAAACATGTAGGTCCCGTCCGGCCAATTTGTAGGGAAAAATCAAGAGGAGCACGACGCAAATTGGAAGAGAAGCTCGGCCTTAGATCTCTTCGGAGGTTATCGCGCCTTACATTTATTTATTTTTTATACAAAAATTATTGATCTCGCAACTACCCATGGCTTTGGCAAGAAACTCATCGATAAACTAACAAAAAAACATTCCAACTTACACTAGAAAAACAATTTAACTACTCTCTTCGCTCAAAATAAAGAAATTAAAACAAACAAATTAGCAAGCATACCATTTAGTTATTTTTCTGCTATCACCAATAATTTAACGAACATATTTGAAAAGAATGAAATGAAAATCGTATACACAAACAACAACAAATTAAAAAACAATTTGTGCTCCACAAAAGATACTGTCCCAATGCTTGAGCGTAGCGGCATTTACCAAATTAGCTGCCTGGGTTGCGATGCAAAATATGTTGGACAAACTAGAAGGCAAATCTCTGTTCGTTTCAAAGAACACGAAAAGCACACCAACAATAAACAAATTCATCGGTCCGTAGTAGCAGCGCACATTCACACCACAAATGACGACAGCTCAAAAAAGGACAGCATCGGCACTGTAGAAGAGAGTCTTCATTTAATAAAAGCGGTGCACAACAACAGAAAGTTAGACGCTTACGAGTCTCTCTACATCACAAAAACCAAGATTGCCATGAATGCTGACAACGGGAACATAAATTCCCCTTCTTTTTTCTTTAATTTATTACATACATATGTACGTTGTTTTGTAATTGCTATAATATTGCTAATATTTTCTATTTTGTTTATATTCTTGACTCTTTTGTTTTAGTAGCGCGTCGCTGATGATGGACAGCAGGTCTGTCCGAAATGCATTTGTTTTGCCAAATAAAAAATATATGTTGTTAATGTATCATTGTGTTTTTTATTTGACAAACTTATTTTGTAGTCAATAAAGGAAATTGAAGAAAAATCATTTTAAGTGTTGAAGTGTTGTCAGACTACGAACCTTAGGTTCGGCTATTTTAATAAATAAATAGTTCTCACACAGTTTATACAATTATGCAGTCCAAGCAAAAATTGAACCGTTACACTCGCTTGTTAAACAAGAGGGAAATAATAAAAACTGACATTTTCGTTTTAAAACAATGCAAGTCACTAAAAGTAATACCCACAATTCGCACATATCAAGTGTAGTGTTTCAAATTCCCGTACCTACGAATCGAGTCTTAGCCCAAGCTAAACAAAACTGGATCACGTATGAAATCGAATACCAATATAAATGTCTCGACTCAACGCAGCTTGAATTATACAGTTTACATTTGGAGCTAACAAATTCAATGGACAATATCTTGTTTGTAATTTTCACGGAAAACCAACAAAAATTCTTCGAACAATGCCATGACAGCTTCAAGAAAAAACGCAATATACAAAATGGCAAATTAAAAAGACTCATCGAGGAACAACTTAGTCAACACCCAAAAGCCCGCCCCGAAATTCGTCCTGTAAACAACCTCGTAATGAACCTATCTACCGCCATGTTCAACGATGAAGAACTAGATCTATTAAATAGAGGTATAAATTTTACCGCCCCACACAATGTCCAGGAATGTAGAAGATTCTATCGTAGATATTGAATCCGCCATTGAGTTCAAACCGTTAAGTACACAAAAGACAATTCGTGAAACAGCAATTAAAGCAATAAAAAATGCTAAACTCAAACATAAAAAACGTCAGATACCAGAAGTAATCAAGACGTTTAAATACTTAAAAGAGAAGGACCTCTAGTATATGAAGTTCGATAAAGGTCATAAAGTCGTTATTATGGACAAAAACGGCTACGACTGCCGAATGCATCTCTCTATCGAAAAAAATGGTTTCCAAGTTTTAAAACGATCCCCGCTTAATCGTATGGTTAATGACGCCAAATCATTCATCAAAAAAATTTGCGAAGGACCAATAAATACGCCTTGTTGGTGCCAAATCATAGTGTACCCAAAATGTACGGTTTGCCAAAGGTCCATAAGGAAGGAGAAAAATGCGGAAAATCGTCTCCAATACATCATCACCGTTGGTTCGCGTCGCAAAATGGTTGGTAAATGAGTTGAGCAAATATGGAAATTTTGAGGGTGCCAGCATAAAAAAACACCATCAAATTTGTTAACAGGACCAAAGATATAGAAATCCATGAAGGTGAAATTTTTGCATCCTTCGACGTAACAGCATTGTTTCCGAGCATCCCAGTTGATATTGCTATAGATTCTCTTCGAATACACCTGGAAAACAAACAGGCCAACCCGGATGAAATAAAAGTTTTAATTGAAGCATCCCAGATTTGTATGTCCCACAATTGTTTTGCCTTCAGAGATAAGTTTATTCTAATACTTCGGTACTAGCATGGGAAACCCACTGTCACCACTAATTGCAGAAGCATTCATGGCTAAATTCGAAAACGATTTAAAAGCAGAAGGTGTCTTAGCTCGAATTTGGATCATATACGTCGGTGGTGCGTTTTGCATAATTAAAAAACAAGAACTTCAACACACATTGGACACAATAAACAACAAATACGACAGCATGAAATTCACAGTTGAAGTGGAAGATGAACAAAACTCCATAAATTCCTTAGACTTGAAATGCACAAGAGTGAACCATAAAATTGACTATGCGGTATATCGAAAACCCACCTCAACTGACCGTTTAATCACAAGTGATTCTTTCTGCCCCTATCAAACCAAAATAGCTGCATTTCATTCATTGGTTTATCGCCTTGTGAATTTACCACTCTCCGTAACTAATTATAAAAACGAGTATACAAAAATTATTGATCTCGCAACTACCAATGGCTTTGACAAGAAACTCACCCATAAACTAATAAAAAAACATTCCAACTTACACTACAAAAACAATTTAACTACTCTCTTCGCTCAAAATAAAGAAATTAAAACAAACAAATTAGCACGCTATAGCACGCACTATAGTATAGTTATTTTCCTGCTATCACCAACAATTTAACGAACATATTTGAAAAGAATGAAATGAAAATCGTATACACAAACAACAACAAATTAAAAAACATTTTGGGCTCCACAAAAGATACTGTCCCAATGCTGGAGCGTAGCGGCATTTACCAAATTAGCTGCCTGGGTTGCCATGCAAAATATGTTGGACAAACTAGAAGGCAAATCTCTGTTCGTTTCAAAGAACACGAAAAGCACACCAACAATAAACAAATTCATCGGTCCGCAGTAGCAGCGCACATTCACACCACAATGACGACAGCTCAACAAAGCACAGCATCGGCACTGTAGAAGAGAGTCTTCATTTAATAAAAGCGGTGCACAACAACAGAAAGTTAGACGCTTACGAATCTCACTACATCACAAAAACCAAGATTGCCATGAATGCTGACAACGGGAACATAAATTCCCCTCTTTTTTCTTTAATTTAATACATACATATGTACGTTGTTTTGTAATTGCTATAATATTGCTACTATTTTCTATTTTGTTTATATTCTTGATTCTTTGTTTTAGTAGCGCGTCGCTGATTATGGACAGCAGGTCTGTCCGAAATGCATTTGTTGTGCCAAATAAAAAATATATGTTTTTAGTGTATCAGTGTGTTTTTTATTTGACAAACTTATTTTGTAGTCAATAAAGGAAACTGAAGAAAAATAATTTTAAGTTTTGTCAGACTACAAACCTTAGGTTCGGCTATTTTAATAAATACAGTATATGTAAAATTAGATAGAAGATAAACATTAATTTCAGGGGTACCTCTGATCCTTATTTTGGATTATATCTCATAAATGGCTTATGATATTTCAAAAGGTTTACTCTTTTCTCAAAGCCCTCATCAGCAGCTTTCATTTGGTACCCATATTGTACAAACAAATAAAAAAGATACCCGGTTTCCTTATTTAGGCCTCAAGGCTTCGAAATAATGCTATTTATATTCCTTGGGTAATAATACGTAATCATGTACATGGCCTCCCCCGCGTTGCGGTTCATAAGTTATAAGAGCATAAAACATTCATTTGAGGGATACCCCAAATCCACATTTTGGATTATATCTGGTAAACGGCTTTAGATATCCCTAACATTTTACTTTTATGTCATCAGCATCTTTATTTGATATCCATTTTGTACAATTACATAAAAAATTCCTGGGCCCCTAATATGGGTCTCGAGACCATAGACAATAATAATAAAAAAAGGCGTTAGCTGATTGTCATATCCAATAGGTATAAAAAATTTCATGAGAAGCGGTCCAGCTGTTTCGGAGGAGTATGTTAACGAAAATTGGGCCACGAGAATTTTATAAGGAGCGTTGCGTATGTACAAACTTACATACAGGTTAAATTAATAAAATAGTGTTAAAAATATTAAAATTTCATGTGAAGTTAATCCCCCAATTGATAAGTTATAATTTTTTCTTTCTAATTGGGCACATGTATGTATATTTTTCTGAGTTTTGGTATTTTTTCATAACGAATTTTGGTCCCAAAAATAAACGTGTTGTGGCAACAATACAATGCAGTAAAATTCAAAACTACATACACATATTAAAATTTAAAACTACATTTTTGCATTGATTGTTGAACTGTTAGCTTCAAGTGATAGCCACGGCGGCGCCGACGAAAATCAACATACTGTAGACCACCACAAATCACAGACATAAGATTGTGAATTGCGCATGTAAACAAAAGATCAGCTGTTTTTGATGACGTAGAAATAGCTAATTTTCATTTAGCTGCGCTTTGATATACGTGTATTTGGCGTTATTTGTGAGAGTTTTAATTAAATAAATCTATTAATAATGTTTTTTTCTGTGTTTGGGTGTAAAAACAACAACAGGAAAACCAGTGAAAACAAATGGAGATTTTTCCATTTTCCAAAGGATGCAGTAATGGCTTCATTTTTGCCGCCGAAAGGACGTAGTGAATCTCAAAACAGCATGCATATGTGAAGTGCATTTCACTCCACCCACGATTAGGTGATCTTGCAAGCTCCATGTGATGTTAAAACTCGTTATCTGATATGCATACATCATTATCTTATCATCATCCTGTCGCCCTTTACATTAGGTGGTCTTGCAAGCTCCAAATATATTTCCGAAAACATATACATAAGTATCATATGTATTTAATTAGTGAGCTTTGCTCATATTGCTTTATACAATGGTTTTTGTAATTGATATTAGAGAAAAATTGTAAGTTTACAAACGGCGATGGTTACTAGGACATGTTTCTGAATTTCACTTCTTCATCAGCTAGCTTTTCGTGAGCTGAGCGTTGAACTCGGATCTCCAACATTCATATCAGTGCAAAGGTAGATGCCTTTAGCTGCTAAGCTTTCAAAAGCGCGCTATAAAAATCATATCCACACCATTAGGAATAAAACTACATACAGAGTGTATGTGCCTACATGGTGACCAAAAGGAATATAAACAAAAAAGGCAACTCATAGAGACCAATTGTACAGCGAACAACGGGACATTCATATGGCTTAGCAGCTAAAGGCATCTACCTTTGCACTGATATGAATGTTGGAGATTTGAGTTCAACGCTCAGCTCCCGAAAAGCTAGCTGATGAAGAAGTGAAATTCAGAAACATGTCCTAGTAACCATCGCCCTTTGTAAATTTACAATTTTTCTCTAATATCAATTACATATACATAAGTAATTTAAGGTTGTTGTTGTTGTTGTAGCAGTGCTTCGCCCCACCTAATAGTTGCGACCGATCAAAAATTGTCATAAATAGCTTCCAACGGTAGACAAAGGAAACTTGCTATTTCAACAGGGGTGGACCATAATGAAAGGGGTGTTAGAGGCGTTGGTTCCACATTACAATTAAAGAGATGGTTGGTGTCATGTGGGGACACATTGCAAGCGGGGCATACATTTTGTATGTCGGGGTTGATTCTGGATAGGTAAGAGTTTAACCTGTTAGAGTATCCAGAATGAAGTTTAGCTAGAGTGACTCGCGTTTAGTAATTTAAGTTCGAGCTGAATCTTCGAAGGGAAAGTTCTGGTAAAACTCTCCTAACATTCGGGGAGGGAAACACAGGATGAAGTTAACAGCATAAGATCAAAAGTCGCAGAACTGTTATGGAAATGTTTTTTTTTACTTCTGTAGCAACACAACATAAATTTGAATGCAGGTTTAAAATCATGAAGTATTTTGTTCTACTAGTGGTTCTATCATACCTCATTTAATGTAAACTGGGAATCAAAAACTCCTCACGGAAAGACGTGTTTGGATGATCCAGCTTGAAATCGATCCCGAGATAGTCGGGCTAGTATCTTAAAGGTAATATTTTGTTGAACGTACCGAATTTATGTATATTCGGCAAAGGATTAACAACACAGACCCCGGCGGGTTAGGGGGTCAGTATATACCCGCGGTGGGTATGCCTGTCATAAGAGGCGACTAAGATAACAGATTCAAAGGGGTTGTGTAGCGCAACCCTTTCAGGTTACCAGCGCATAATATAGCTTCTCCAAACCCAATTGTCAACCCCACCTATCCGTGGCGAATCCTGTTTCATTAACAGCCGAGGCTCTGGCCACCCCGAACTCCTCATGGATCTAGGGGGTGTGAGGGCGGTATGGACAAGAAGGTTGCATGTGGTCATAACAAATCGTTCCCGAGATGGTCGGGCTTGGTATCGGAACGTACCGAATCTGCATCCGGTAAAGGACCATGAACATCGATAACACGCCCCAAGGCCTTGGGGAGTGTCCTTATCGCTACAACAACAACAACAACATTAACAACACTGGGATTGAAAGAGTTGTTTATAAAGGGTCGCACATTTGACCTACTACTACAGCAAGGACAATGAAATATCTGTTTACATATTGCCGAATCTGATCGCATTTTTCATGACAATGGCCCTTTTCAAAACCACGCTCAAACCCATGTATACATGCATTCACTTTTAAGTACTATGTAGTTTCACTTACGGCATTCGCTTCACAGAAACTTCAGTTGGTATGACGCCTCAAGTGCACATGATAAAATGATTTTAGTAAATGCACGTCCACAGAGATTACAATCCATATACTCATTCTTTTGGTGAACTTGCCGTCTATGTAAACGTAAAGCATTTTTCGTAACAAATCTATTTTCACAAATATCACAGGGGAAATTTGGATTTTTATCTCCTAAAAAATGGAACAATTTATCAAAACTTTTGGTATATAGCGTAGAACTCCGTAAATACCTACCATGATCTAATTCATAGTTATGTAACAAGTCCCTCTGAAACTCGAATATAGATGTACAAAACTCGCATTTAAATCAAAACAAGTTTTACGTGTACCGCCAGTACTTGGATCATCTGGTAAATTATCATCATAGCCAGCAACTCCTTTTGTCAGCCCATTCTCATCATTTGCAATACTATCCTCTTGCTCAATACAAACGATGCCGCCTACACATTCACTAAGGTGTAGCTGCTTTTGACTAGTATATTGGCCGGTTTTATGGGGGTTGAGGCTTTCTACCACTAATTTAGTTAGCTTTCGTTTGCGATTTCTAAATCATAATTATCGGTGTCACTTATGTCAACGGGATCAACAATGTTTGCATTTGATTCTTCGTATTCGAACTCCTTAAATTATATTTAGTTACATCTCCATTTTAATACACTATCCCTATAGTTACCTTGTTAATGAACTCCACTTCTGCGTCCTCGTTCCCGTCCTCTTTTACGGCTATCGAACATCCTGAATCTTTAAAATAGTCTTGATGAATTTGCGTATAAATATTTTTGATTCCGCGTTTAGCTTCTCCGCTGCGGTATCAAGTTGTACGATTTTATAATTTCCCATTAATATTTGATTATTCAATTGAGCTCGGTTTATGAATTGATATGATTGCTTTAGATCTTGATAAAAGCGACCACACAAATAGTGACATGGTGGATATCCTTTGACATCAAAATCACCAGGTTTAATTTGTAATTGTGCATATTTATTGAAAGCCTCTAATATAGTGGAAGTAACATCACTTTGAGAAAGTGTAAATGACTCCATCAGATCTATATAGTCATTAAGTTCGTCCTGACTAGCAACGGATAGACACGAGCGAAAGCAGCGCATATATTCCAATGAAACTTCCGTTCTTTGTGAGGAATCCATATTTGATTTAAAAGCAAATATATTTTCACTTCATTTTACTGATGAAAAAAGATTTATCTTTTGCCCAGCCAGCCCCTTGCAAAAAATCACACACAGAAGATTGCGCACAAATGTTTCATGTGGCGGTGGATCTAAGTGAATTATATGATTTACACCAAGTGCTTAGCATAAGCACAGCTGCGGCCAAGATTCGATGACGAAAGTGCAGTTATGCTAGTTTCTAAATTAAATATGAAGTAAATGAAAAATTATCAATATTTGTGATTATTTATAAAATAAAACTATTTAACACATTGTTTTAACACGAAAAAAACAAGGTTTTCTATTAAAAGCAAAATAAAAAAGTTTGTTCGGAGCGCTGATCGTGAGGATGACAGTACTGACAATCATATGATAGTCAAACAATAGTCAGTGTTCTTGTAGGGTAGTACATAGTAGCTCACCCTACACTTGAAACATGAAATTCTATTCGAATCGAAGACTTGCTTAGTTATAAGTGAAATGCCGGAAAGTAAATAACTGCAGTTGGCAGAAGTTAATGAATTTAAAGTACATACATATTTTGAAAACGTGTGCTGAATAAAGTGTATTTTGCATAATTCGAAACCAATCAAGGTAAGTTCGTTCTTCAACATTTATTCCGGTTTTGTTTCGAAATAAAAAATTAACTAACTGTATGCGAACGATAGCTCAGACGAACGAACGTGTCTTAACACCTTCGCCTAGCAATGTTATTCTCTGTCACTTTCATCATCTGACAATTGCTGAGGCCTTCCTCTTTGATATGACGTATGGAAACGTATGAAAGTGATAGAAAATACCATTGCTAGACGAAGATGTTAAGAGACGATTCGTTCGTCTGAGCTATCGTTCGCAATAGAGAATGCGGCCTTAAGGTTGTGAACAAAAAAAAATTATTGTTAAGTTTATTATTTAAGTGCAACATTCAAGTGGTTTAAAAATCGATCTGAGTTTTTAGAATTTTTTCCTGCGGCCATCATGGGTTTTCTCCCATATTATTAAATATCGTTTCTATCATGTTCGCCAAAATAAATTTTAGAAAACTAATCCGATTTTTTGCTAATATTTATTAATTTTTTAATTACTGAGCCGCTCCACTAGAAATTATCTTCACGAATCTCGTATTTTTTTTAGTATCTGCAGTCTCCGTTATTAATATTATTGCTCCATACTTACTCATTTTCCTCTTTTATTAATTTTTAAGTGATAAGCAATTGAATTTAATTACAACCCCTTTTTCAAATTCCGATTCCTTAAAATGTATTTAATCAATTTCGATTGAAATTCGACGAATATATATAGGCTCATTCCATTTCAAGACACCCGGTCCGCGCAGGACATGATTTTTGATTTCGATGAAATTTTAATATGTTGTTCTTTGGTCAAAATAATGAAACACGTGTTTTTTTTGCCCCAAAAAACAAATTTATTCACTGTTACAGCCCATTTATTGATGCAATGCATTACAGCATATAATAACTTTGTCAAAAATTAACCGATTCTCATGATTTTTGCTTCGAAATGTTCGCTATTACTTTTAATTTTATATAAATTTATAAACAATTGCATATAGTTAAAAAAAAATTGTTTATTATTTAGTAACAATTTTGACCTTTTTTCCAAAAATTAATATTTAAAAAAAACAGTTATTGTTTTTTGTTTAAAATTTTTCTATATCGAGTGAGCAGTTTATATTTCAACTTGGGTAAATATCCACTGGCCAACGCTCGTTGTTTTCGAAATATGAATTTTTGAATATTAATCTTTTTTCGCGATATATTGATGCAATACATATCAGCAGACAAGGCGATCAATGCCAAAAGCTTAAAATTAATTAAAATATCACATTTATTATTGAAAATATTCATGAGGAAGGCCTCAGCATATTCTGAAAAATTATTTGTTGTATATTCACTACCCGTGGTGTGATGGGTAGCGTGCTCCGCCTAGAAGAAAATTTTTCTAAGCGGGGTCGCCCCTCGGCAGTGTTTGGCAAGCACTCCGGGTGTATTTCTGCCATGAAAAGCTCTCAGTGAAAACTCATCTGCTTTGCAGATGCCGTTCGGAGTCGGCATAAAACATGTAGGTCCCGTCCGGCCAATTTGTAGGGAAAATCAAGAGGAGCACGACGCAAATTGGAAGAGAAGCTCGGCCTTAGATCTCTTCGGAGGTTATCGCGCCTTACATTTATTTATTTTTATATTCACTACCCGCATATGCCTGCTGTAGATTTTCGCGATTTGGCCGACTTTGCTGAGTAGCCAGACTTCATACATATTGCATCATTGCTAGCACCACCTAATGGACGACGTATACCCTTGCCACCGGCTATATATTTTGAAGTATTCGTTTTACCACATACTTATGGCATCTGTTGATTTACGTTTGCGGCTTGTAGTGGGGTGTTCCTCTTCTGCAAGAGTTGACAAGTTGTTATATTATTAAAAAAAGCAGTAATATTTTATAAAATCATAGTACCATACCATCACTAGAGTCAGCATCCATGCCAAGTTTAGGGGCTTTCTTAATTGTAGTACCAAAATCACCATTATCATCGGTATCGTCGCTTGTGCTGCCACTGACATCGCTACCAGGTACAGCTTTATCACTTATAATAAGTCTTCCATCTTCTTCGGGTAAATCAGAATCTGAATCTGCTAGTATGTCATCAATGCTGCAAGGAGATTCAGAATCTTCATCATCGTTCCTATCCTTCTCATTCAACTGTTTTCTATTTTCACGTCGCATTTGCTTCCGTATTTTCTTGAGACATCGATGTGTTACTTTAACATCGCCTGGTACAAATTTCATTAATTCTTCAGCAGTTAAACGTTTGCAAAGTTTTTTCAACAAATAACCAATTTGTATTCGACAAAAGCGTTTGGTGTCTTTGGCTATAGTTGACACTGATTTAATCTTAAATTTAAAAAAAGAAATGTTATCAAACATGGCAAGCAATCCTGTAAGATACTTTTAATTGTGTCCAAATAATTTGCAACGATGGAGATGGCATTATTTTTATAAATGTTATTAAAAACGCTACAGCTGCTTCGGATTGTCCCCGCAATTTTCGTACCAATAATACTAAAATCGGCTCCATAACAAACATTTTGAATGTAGCACCCCTGGCGCCTTCGCGCCACAATGGTAGCAACCAGGAACGTTCTAACAGCACTTCACCCTTGCTATTTGTTAGTGGTATTATGCGCAAAAAATTTTCCGAACCCATTGATTGTATTGCTGCAATTATGGAGTGCTCAATTTGCATGCGCATTGAGCTTTGAGTATCACGCAATTTACTCTGGTCATCCAAGAGGAGAGATCCAATCTGAAGATTACTTCACCTTATTTCTTTCTAATTTTTTTAATTAATTAGTAATTTACCAAATAGTTTTCCGAATCACTCATTTTGCTTTTTTTATCAGTATTTTGTTCTTATTTATTGCTATTAAGTTTCAAAAATATTTTATTGCAAATATCACCAGATTTGCAAGGAAAATATAAAAAAAGCGCCAAGATAGGTGCTCAAAACACAACAAATATTGATAATTTACAAAATGTTTTAGTTTTCGAGCACAAACAAACAAAGAAAACGTCAATAAAAAAACACTGATTTTTTTGACAGCTGAAATGTTACCAGTGTTGTTGAATACATGCAGGGAAATTTTAACCGAGTTTGGCGTTCTTTTCGTGCTCGCTTAGAATAGAACGCGGCTAAGAGTTCATAATACAAAAAACGAAGTGAAAAGTCATACAGACAAACAAACGATCTTGGAATGGGAAGCCCCACATCAGCCGTTCTTATGGAAGGGTTCAATCAAAATATAGAAGAAAAGTACATACAGGAGCTGAAGTGAAAATTAGGCTTGTCATTTTATGCTAGATACGTGGATGACATAATATACGTTTTAACTACTAATAATGAAGAGCTTGTACTGGAGTACCTCAACAAGCAGCACGGGAATATACAATTCACATGGAAACCGAAAAAGACGGAGGAATCAACTATCGAGTTTAAGAGTTTAACCTGTTACAGTATCCAGATCGAATTGAGCTAGAGTAACTTGCGTTTCCTTGGGGATGTGGGTTCCTCTTCCGCAAGTTTGGGTACTGTTCTTTGAGTACTGGATTCACCGGGCAATTCCTGCATAAAGATTCGACGCCTGTTTGTGGAGTTCACTGAGGACCTGCTTGTGTATTTTGCTTCATACGGCTGAGTTCTCAGGTACCGTATTTTCTCATAATGTTTACGGAGATGACTGCTTAAGCCCCTGGGCGGTGTTGGCTCATCAATCATATTCATTCAACAGAAACTGTTTGATCTCAATTCCCTCCCTGATGGGGATAATTCTGGCCTCATTATGTAGATGGTGTTCTGGGGACATAAGAACACAGCACGTGGCGGTTCTGAGAGCAGTATTTTGGCAGGCCTTTAGCTTCTTCCAGTGTGTAGCTTTTAGGCTTAGCGACCATATAGGGACGCGTAGCATGCAATCGGCCGACCAATTGCTTTGTAAGTGGCAATGAGCGTTTCTTTGTCTTTTCCCCAAGTACTGCCAGCAAGAGATTTGAGGACTTGTCGGTACAATTGCGACTGAATGCTCACCAAAATGTAGATCCTGATCAAACGTCACACCCAAGATTTTGGGGTATGAGACAGTCGGCAGCGTAGTGCCATCGACGTGGATGTTCAAAATGGTTGACATTTGGGACTTCCATGTTGTGAATAAGTTCGCGGAGGATTTAGTCGGTGATAATGCAAGGTTTCGCGAGGCGAAAAAACTGGAGAGATCAGGGAGGTATCAGTTTATTCTCTTACAAAGCTCATCGATCTGTGGGCCTGGGTCTGTGGCCATTATTGTGCAGTCATCGGCGTAGGAAACGATAGTATCTCCTTCTGGTGGCGAAGGTAACCTTGATATGTAGAAGTTAAACAAAAGTGGGATAGGACACCACCCTGTGGCACCCCTTGTTTAATTCTTCTTGGTTTTGATGTTGCATTTCTCAATTGCACCAATGCCTGCCGGCCACCCAGATAATTTGCGGCCACCTTTTAAGACTTGGGGGAAGGGTAGACCCTTCCAGGTCTTGCAGTAACGTGCCATGGTTGACAGTATCAAAAGCTTTTGATAGGTCTAGCGCAACGAGGACTGGTCTATGGTGGGGGTTTTGATTTAAACCGCAATTTATCTGGGTGCTAAAAGGCATTTAGCGCAGTGGTGGTGCTATGGAGTTTTCTGAACCCATGCTGATGACAGGCTAGCTGCAAATTTGTTTTGAAGTAGGGGAGCGAAATAGCTTCAAGCGTCTTGGTACTGGCGATAGGAGAGATATCGAGCGATATGACTCTCCTATGTTAGCTGGTTTCCCAGGCTTTAGTAGGGGGACCACCTAGGCCATTTTCCATTTTTCTGGAATGACGGAAATGGAAAGAGACAGGTTGAAGACATGCGCTAAATATTTGAAACCCTCTTTCCCTAGGCTTTTAAGCATCGGCATGGCTATGCCGTCTGGGCCCACTGCTTTGGATGGTTTAGCATGACCGATGGCATCCTCAACCTCTTTGGCGGTGATGGTAATTGGAGACGCGCTGAAATGATCCTTATGTGGGTGTTTTCTGGCCCTCCGTCTATCTCTGTCGACCGTAGAATGCATTACATATTGTCGACAGAAAGCGCTCGCGTATTTTTTCGCATCCGACAGCACTTTATCGCTAAAAGTGATGGAATTTTTGTCATTGTGTTTAGCCGGATTCGATAGGGATTTTACGGCGGATCAAAGCTCACCTGCACTGGCAGAGAGGTTACAACCGCTTGGGTTTTCCTTCCATTTCGCCGCATGTGATCATCCACAAGCAATCTGATGCGTTGGTTTATATTCCCTTATTTGAACGTCGCCGGGATCGAGCTGTCTTATAAGGTCACGTTCTCTCGCTAAATTTTGGGCCTCCGCCGGAAAGTGGGGCCGAATTTCGGGAATTCTACCGGCGGGAATGAAGCGAACCGAGGCGGATTCAATCACCTTGCGGAAAGCACGCTCCACGCGAGCATCAGTCGGGATAGGGAGGGAAGCAAAGCGATTGTCTGTAAAGGATTTGTATTCATACCAGTTTCGTTTTTTTAAATTTATAAAAGTGCGTTTATCTGTGAAGCTGAAGTCGGCGGTACGCTCGAGCGAAATAAGTATAGCCAGTTGACGCAGTTTACGAGTCCTGCGCTTTTACTTAATTACTTACTTACTTAATTGGAGCTTCACCGTCTCAACGGTTATGGCCGTCCAACAAGGCGCGCCAGTCGCTCCTTCGCTCCACCAACCGGTGCCAATTGGTCACACCAAGGGAGTTTAAATCGTTTTCCACCTGGTCCTTCCAACGGAGTGGGGGCCGCCCTCTACCTCTGCTTCCATAGCCGGGTTCAGATAGAAACACTTGCTTGGCCGGAGCATCATCTTTCGTTCGCATAACATGGCCTAGCCAGTGCAGCGGCTGTGTTTTAATTCACTGGACTATGTTGATGTCTGCGTATAGCTCGAACAGCTAATCTTTAAATCTTCTTCGGTACTCGCCATCGCCAACATGTAGAGTTCCATAAATCTGTCGAAGAACTTTCTCTCGAACACTCCCAAAGCCGCTTCATCTGCTGATGTCATGGACCATGCTTCTGCCCATATAGCAGGACGGGTACGATAAGTGACTTGTAGAGTATGATTTCGTTCGCCGAGAGAGGACTTTACTTTTCAATTGCCTACTTAGTCCAAAGCAGCATTTATTGGCAAGATTGATTCTTCGCTGGATTTCAGTGCTGATGTTGTTGCTAGTGTTGATGCTGGTTTCCAAATAAACGAAGTCTTTTACTATTTCGAAATTATGGCTGCCAACAGTAGCGTGATTGCCAAGGCGCATATGCGCTGGCTCTTTGCTCGATGACAGCAGGTACTTCGTTTTGTTCTCATTCACCATCAAACCCATCTTTACCGCTTCTTTTTCCAGTTTGGACTAAGCAGAACTAACAGCGCGGGTGTTTAGGCCGATGATATCAATGTCACCAACATATGCCAGTAATTGCACGCTTTTATAGTATATTGTTCCAGTGCGGTTAAGTTCTGCAGCTAGTATAATTTTCTCCAGCATCAAATTAAATAAATCGCAGGATAGGGGGTCACCCTGTCTGAAACCTCGTTTAGTTTCGAACGGCTCGGAGAAGTCCTTCCCAATTCTGACTGAGCTGATGGTGTTGC
Source organism: Eurosta solidaginis (assembly GCA_029619165.1). NCBI lineage: Eukaryota > Metazoa > Arthropoda > Insecta > Diptera > Tephritidae > Eurosta > Eurosta solidaginis. Next base: position 24,651 of record JARSSU010030622.1, on the reverse strand, counting down.
TCAACGTCATTTTGCACAGCCTTATAAGTTTTGCGGGGAAACCAAATTCAGACATAGCGGCATATAGGCAGCTATTTTTCGTGCTATCAAAGGCGGCTTTAAAGTCAACGAAAAGGTGATGTGTGTCGATTCTCTTTTCTCTGGGTTTTGCCAAGATTTGGCGCATTGTGAAAATCTGGTCGATGGTAGATTTACCAGGTCTGAAACCGCACTGACAAGGTCCAATCTGCCGGTTCGGTGGGCTTCAATCTTTCGCACAATACACTTGAAAGGACCTTATATGCGATATTAAGAAGGCTGATTCCACGATAGTTGGTGCATTTTGCAGTATCCCCCTTCTTAAAGACTGGGCAAAGAATACTTAGGTTCTAACCGTCGGACATGCACTCGTCCGCCCATATTTTTTTTTGTTTCTTTATTGATGGCGTATTTAAATATAATACAATGTTTTCTCGAAAAAAATACATTTTGTGTGAGAACATAGCTTAACATGTATTCATATTTGTTTCCTACGCTGTCAACTGCGTTAAGTACACTTGTTTTTTATTTAAATTATTTTAGTACATACTAACAAGTGTGTTGTGCCAGCTTAAATATACTGGCGCCAAACTATTTTAACATACTTATTTTAACATACTTATTTACATACGTATTTTACAGGCAAAAGTTTTAATCTAGTAACAAGAGGCTTTGAACTTGCCTCTTGAAATGCAAATAATTGGAACATGTTTTAACATTGTCGGGCAATTTATTAAACATTCTAGCACCATAGCTACGTATGAATTTGTGCTTCTTTGAGTACGGAAAAAAACAAGTTTTTATATATAGAGTATTTCTAAAGTTATAGCCATGGTTCAATTATGTACAGGTTGGCTCATCTCATCAGCTGATTTTGTTTATGTCATTGCATGGTCGAAGGGATTGTCAAAAGGAGATGGCAAACTCAAAATGAAACCAACACATTGGCAACATTTTACTTACACATACAAAAACTGCTAAGTTTTATGTTTCCATTCCATACCATTCGCACCAACACCAATACACAGATTTTGACGATTTGAACAGACATATTTTGTTGCTTTACAGATGAGCCAACCTGTATATAGTTGAACCATGGTTATAGCTTAGATTTCCTGCGAAATTTAAGTCAAGGCTATGTTTAATCAAATTGTTTTTGATTTTGAAAACAATGAGCAGTGTCTGCAGAATACTGTACTTTCTAACGTCTAACCTATTTCGTAAAGCCTGATAGTGGGGGTTATTCTGGGTAGTAACAGGATATGTTTTATTATTTTGTTTTGAAGTATTTCTAACTCATTTATTCTATTTTCTGCACATCTGCTCCAGATTGGGTTTAAATACGTTAACGTGACATAAAGTACGCATCGTATTGTACGAATATTAGCAAAACTAAGGAGTGCTGCCATCTCCAGGCCGATGCTAAGCAGTGACGTGAATTCACATCAATAATTCAATCATTATGTATCTACATAAACGAATCAATAATTGCGTCTACACATATGTACACATTCCGACGAGCACCATTTACATACAAGGCAGCGAGAGATGAGATGTCACACACAGATGAATTTACTTATACGCTTATGTGTGTGCGGGAGACTGTAAACTACAAACTCACATATGTACATCTGAGAAGCGCTAAAAAGTAGACAATTGTAAACAAGTAGAGAACTATATGAGAACTATACACACACGAATATAGTTGGTAAGTTCTGGAAATGGAAGAGCCTAGAAGTATGCAGCGTAAACTATAAAAGCGGGGCAGGCGAGTAAGAAGAATTCAGTTTGATTTGAGTTGTCAAGCAGTTGCGATTAAGACGATATCTAGCGAGCAATAGCAGTATTATTTTGAATAGTAGAGTTTCATTGAGCTATCAATCAGTGTGGTTATTAAGCAAGCTATTCGTTGCACAGTTTGAGTGTATTGTGAAGTACTTTAATAAAGGCCATTTTGCATTATTACAAATTGGAGTTATTTATTCAACAGTTTAGTGATTCGAACTTAGCAGAGGATTGCAAATAAGAGGATTTGCAAGCAAATTCGTTACAATTGGTGTCAGAAGAGGAATTGTTGAATAAATTCTAGAGGACAACAAGGACATGGCAAAGTTAAGTGAATTGAAGATCCCGCAACTGAAGAAGGAGTTGGAGAGCCGTGGATTGAATACAAGCGGCGTTAAACTCGAACTTCAGGCACGGCTACGAGAAGCAATGGAAGCAGAAGGAATTGATGTGGAAGAGCATGTCTTTCATCTTGATGGCGAGGAGACAACAAAAATTGAAGAGAAGAACGAAACATCGCAGACGGTTACCAGTACAGACTTGAACATGATTTTAGCTGCAATATCTGCTCAAACATCGACAGTGTCATCTCAACTGGCATCACAACTAGAATCGCAGGAGACACTTTTAAACATCCAAGATGGAAGCACAAGAGGCACGTATAACAGAAATGTCATCACAAATATCCACAAATATGTCATCACAGCTAGAAGAACAAAAGACATATATGGCAACCCAACTGAAAGAACAAGAGACACGCATAACAGTACAACTAGAAGCACAAGAGGCGCGTATATCATCAAAACTCGAAGCGCGCATGGACGAAAAAATAATGCAGTTTGAAGAAAAGTTCGAGGCAGAGGTGGATGCGTTGAGAGGTCGTATACAGGAATTGCAACTTAATCGGCCGGCTGCTTCAGCGAGTAATACAAAGGTAAAAACTCCATCTTTTGACGGTTCTGTTCCTTTCCAGGTCTTCAAGCTTCAGTTTGAGAAGACCGCAGCAGTGAACAACTGGAATGCGGAAGATAAAGTTGCTGCATTGTTCGTGGCATTGAAGGGGCCAGCAGCGGAAATCCTACAGACGATTCCCGAAGGAGAGCGGAACAATTATGAAGCATTGATGGCTGCTGTAGAACGACGTTATGGAAGCGAGCATAGAAAACAGATATTCCAAATTGAGTTGCAAAACCGCTACCAAAAAGCAAATGAGACATTGCAGGAGTTTGCTTCAGATGTTGAAAGGTTGGCTCATCTCGCAAATGCGGACGCACCCGTGGAATACACCGAGAGGGTAAAAATCCAGAGTTTTATAAATGGCATAAGGGGACGTCGAAACGAAGCGAGCCACATACGCGAACCCAAAGCAAACATTTTCTGAAACGGTATGCCATGCATTGACTCAGGAAACAGCGTCGCTTCTGTGTAAGCCAGTTTTCAAAGCACGCCGTGTGGAAGTAGAAAGGCCAGAGTGGGTAGACGCAATATTGGAGGCGCTGAAAGGATCGCAAAAGCGGAGTGAAAAAGTTATCAAATGCTTCAAATGCGGGAAGTCCGGTCACATTGCACGTCATTGCGATCTTGGCCTTAATAGTTCCAACAATGTGGGTGGGCGTAAACGCAAAGCTGGAGGAGATGAGCAAGAGCGAGTAAGAGGTAGAGAGCTAGATCCAGCTATTGAATGCCCTGTGATATCTGTGTCGCAAATTGGTAGAAAATCGAGCAGTCTTACCGTCAGAGGGAATGTGGATGGCAACGAACGAATACTGACTGTAGATACGGGCGCATCTCATTCCTTGATCCGATCTGACTTGGTCAACAGGAGAGTAAAACCGTTACCTGCAGCAAAGTTGCGTACGGTCACTGGCGAGTATAACCAAGTTCAGGGAGAAGTGATATGTGAAGTATTGATTGGGAAGGTCATGGTTCTACACAAATTTGTTGTGGCGGAGATTGTTGATGAAGTTATATTGGGAGTGGATTTCTTGGTTGACCATGACATCAAGATCGATATGCAGAGAAGGGTGATGCGTTATGAGAACCAAGATGTGCCACTTAACTTTAGCTTGGAAAAAGGGTTCAGCAGTAATCGGGTACTGGTGGAGAAGACTCGACGAAGGCCACGAAATTCAAAGGTAAAGGTTGATGGAACAAATGGGCCAAACAAATCAAACCCGGAGGTACCTGTGAGAGAAACACTGGCATTGAAAAGCCCTAACGGACGTACTAAAACGAAGAAAGAATGCAAGGGTGGTTTCAAGCCAAGGCACAATACTGTTGTGAAGCGTCGGAACGATACTGATTATGCAAAGCAAATCCGTCCAGCGCAAGCTCTGCGAAGTAGTTCTTCATTGGCCGAGCAACAGAGTGCGAGGGAACGATCGAGGATAATGAGTAGTAAGATGAAACATAGGTACGACAAGGAAAATAATTCGGAAGGTTTCCGGGAGGGAAATTTGGTACTGTTATATAACCCTCACCGGCGGAAAGATGTTCCATCCAAATTTCGGTGCAGTTGGGAACGCCCGTACAAGGTTGTGAAGAAGATCTGTGATATCATCTACCGCATACAAAGCATTGAGAAACCACGGAGTAGAAGAGTGGTACATATGGCGATGCTAGCGGCGTTTAGATTGGGAGATTTGTCTGATCGGGACGATCAGACTTAGGTGGAGGGCAGTGTTACGAATATTAGCAAAACTAAGGAGTGCTGCCATCTCCAGGCCGATGCTAAGCAGTGACGTGAATTCACATCAATAATTCAATCATTATGTATCTACATAAACGAATCAATAATTGCGTCTACACATATGTACACATTCCGACGAGCACCATTTACATACAAGGCAGCGAGAGATGAGATGTCACACACAGATGAATTTACTTATACGCTTATGTGTGTGCGGGAGACTGTAAACTACAAACTCACATATGTACATCTGAGAAGCGCTAAAAAGTAGACAATTGTAAACAAGTAGGAACTATATGAGAACTATACACACACGAATATAGTTGGTAAGTTCTGGAAATGGAAGAGCCTAGAAGTATGCAGCGTAAACTATAAAAGCGGGGCAGGCGAGTAAGAAGAATTCAGTTTGATTTGAGTTGTCAAGCAGTTGCGATTAAGACGATATCTAGCGAGCAATAGCAGTATTATTTTGAATAGTAGAGTTTCATTGAGCTATCAATCAGTGTGGTTATTAAGCAAGCTATTCGTTGCACAGTTTGAGTGTATTGTGAAGTACTTTAATAAAGGCCATTTTGCATTATTACAAATTGGAGTTATTTATTCAACAGTTAGTGATTCGAACTTAGCAGAGGATTGCAAATAAGAGGATTTGCAAGCAAATTCGTTACAGTATAATAGCCACAATTGTTTTCTGGGTATATTATTTCTACTTCTATATAATACTTCTAAATTTAGCGGTATTAACTTAAGTTTCAATCTAGTTATATGTTCGTGCCAATTTAAATTCGCGTCGAACCATATTCCCAGGTATTTCAACTTGTCTACCCTCGTGATAATTTTGTTATCAAATGCGAAACCAGGAAAATCTATAATGCTCGGTATGGGTTTGAAGTTGTTAAAAATAATGAAATATGTTTTTTCTAAATTAATTTTTAATAAATTAGAATCAAACCATTTCTTTATCTGATCCAAATATGTCCTAATGTTGGTGATTAATTCTTCTAACGTACTTGCAAAGTACATGAAGGTTCCATCATCAGCATAAAACTGGGGAACACCCTTTAGATTTAGTATTAGTACATTATTAATATATATTATAAACAGGGTTGCCGCTAGTTTTGATCCTTGCGGAACGCCTGTTTTAAATTCCAAAGTGGAACTCGTTGTATTATTTATTTGTACTGACTGTTTTCTGTTGGTTAAAAAGTTTTCAAATATCTTCAGTTCCGTGCCTTCCAAGCCTAGTTCAGCTAATTTACGAACCATTATCTTTATATTTACTGAGTCAGAAAGCTTTTGATAAATCAATTGCCAAGGGAGCCACATAATTCTTTTTATCAATATTTTCGTAGATATACTCTGTGCACGACATGCACGCTGCCATGGTGTTGGAGCATTCTACAAAGCCAAACTGGTTTTTGTCAATTATATTATTTTGTGCTAGAAATGTTGTAAGTCGATCAAGAAGTATGCTTTCAAGTATTTTATCAATGGTGTTGAGTTTCGTTATTGGCCGGTAGTTTGAACATAACCATCCGGGCCGTTTGCAGATTTTGAATTTAAATTATCTATCGCATTATTCACTTCCAAGATATTACATTCACTTAAGGTGAATGGAGTTATAGCTGGTGCTAAGGCGTAGAATACGGGACGCCCTTGGGCGTGAACAGCAAGGAGCCACAAAAGAATTATAAAAGTTACGTGGACGTCTAGCCCAAAACAACCTGTCCCATGCTACCCTCCCTTACACGAGACACACTGACAAGAGTATGACTGTCCTAAAAATATTCTTTTCCGGCAGACGCAGCAAAACCATTTCTCAGGACCGGCGTTAGGAGACGGACCCGGATTGCATTCGATACCTTCCCGGAACAAGAGAATATGGTGCAGTTCCGCTGCAACGAAATGACAGTCCTTGGTCGGAAAAAATCCCGAGTAAAAGCAATCGCCAAATGTATTTGTCTCTTCAGTCTGGTAGCATACTGCATTAATTATCGATTCTTTTTGGTAAGACATTCGTGCACATTCAATTTTCCATCAGCATCGATCCCAATGTCACGCAGAGTCAATGATTTGTTATTGGTTTTAAATAAGCTAGCGTTCGCCTTGAATAAGAGAGATCGGTCGTGTGGCGAAATTCCTTTTAAAATTATGGGAGATGCGTTTCTACTGTTGGTATTGTTTTTGCTGCGTTTTCTAAAACATGAGCGGATGGTAAGTGGGACACTTTAATTGCTTTGCATAGCTGAGAAAACATGCAGGTAGATTCTCATCAGTAAGTTGCGGTATTCCATACACAACAACGTCACTAGATACCAATGTATTTTCCAGATCATCGACAATTTTGCAAAGAGTGATTATGTTTTTACTTCGGTCACCATTTTCGCCACAGAATCCCTCCAATGTCGTAACCCTCTCATCAATATTCATGACTTTCGATTTTAGGTTAAATAGCTCTTCAGCAACTTCATCTATTCTTCCCATTACGCGCTTCTTCTTATTTTCCATTATTTCAAGCCTCTCAAATAAACTCATTGTTGATGGACTGCTCATTAGTTTAGTGAGCTTTTGTCCTGGGGTTAGCAATTGCGGAGGGGCATTTCAGAGAGCTCTTTTTTGTGACAAAACTTATTGAAGTTTGTTGAAAATGAAAATAAAAGCCGAAAAAATAGTGCGGGTGATGTAAATAGATTTTCAGCAGCGCAAACAAAAGCTGTTGTGATAATTTATATTAGCTTGTTTTATCCAAAACACTAGGAAATTACCTAATAAATCACGATTTACTGCAGCGCCACAAAAACACGTCCACTTACACCGACATTCAGAACAATTATTTTTACTGACATCTATGTAGCCATATATACATTTTTGTAGTATTTCAAACTTAAATTTTTTGATTCGCCTTACTTTATTCCCTTTAGATAGGACTGTTTCTTTCGCCTTTTTACATATTTTCACTTTTCCTTTTTTTACAAAAGTACATTTTTTCGTTAATTTTTGGCGAATGTATTCAGATTTCCTTGTTACAAAACAATTTATATATATTTTTATATATACATTAGAGCGGGTAAAATTGTATGGATGGTTTTTTTCATCAGGAGTATAGCAGAAAGTAATCTACAGATGATTCTAAGAAAAATTGCTGAAGACACCATAGCTCTAAGTCCGATTTCGAGGTCCCCCACTTTTGCAAAATAGATATTTTGCATTTGAATGTAGGGTTTGGCCAAAAAATCTTCAGAGCTTCTGATAGAATTATAGAAATATTATATTGGGCTTAATTTAAATGTATTTTACGAATATTTCAGAATCTGTATTAATATCTATAGTGTTTTGAATTTTAGTAGAGATATCAGGCAGTAAAGGTTTTGAATTGCGACAACATCGATAGCAACGCAGCCGCTTCATGAGCCAAAAATATGTCATCATATGTATTTTTTTACGATTAAGAAAATAGAAGAGAAGAAATAGAAAATAGAATAAGAAATTCGGCTTCCCAAGGCAGTCGGTTCTATGTACCGGAGCGACTCGGAATTTTTCCCCGACTAAGGGCTGTCATTTCAGTGTAACCCCATTTAATTTGTTGTGTCCCTCCCACAAATTGTCATCCTTCCAGCAGCTCCTTGCAGCGGGACTGCTCCATATTCTCTTGCTCCGGGAAGGTATCGAAACCAATCCGTGTCCGTCTCCTAACCCCGGTCCTGAGAAATGGTTTTGCTGCGTCTGCCGGAAAAGAATCTTTTTAGGACGGTCATTCTCATGTAAGGGATGGTTGCATCGGACAGGTTGTTCTGGGCTAGGCGTCCACGTAACTTGTATAATTCTTTTGTGGCTCCTTGCTGTTCACGCCCAAGAGCGTCCCGTAGTCTACACCTTAGCGCCCGCTCCCCTACTACCTTCCAGCAGCCCCGATGCTCAGCAAGCCACAACAAGTACCAACTGCTGCTCGCGCCCCACGGCACCACCAACTCATACGGCCGCTCCCACTCATACCTACAACCTCCGTAGTAGAGTCGGCAGCAATGCCGAGCATCAGCCCCCGCCCGTCTTCTTCCCTCTCTTTTCCGGCAGCAATCGTGTAGGTCAGGGAAACAGACTCTTAGTCCCTACCTCCTTTTGCACCGTTTGCCAGCACAGAATATATATGTTTGCGACATCCGCCCAATGCAGCTCCTGCTTGGACGGTGCCACTTTCCTAGATGTTCTGGTCTCCCCGACGGCAACCCCCCGACGGGTTTCATAGCGCCATATTGCCAGGCTGCAAACCCAAACACACCGGGTACCCCAATGCTTACCCAAGGACGTCCAGTCCCAGGGCCACAACAGCAGTTGCGTCCTAGCCTTCATAGCCCAGGCGTAGTCTCCCGTCACTTACTCCCAGAGTGACGACGTCTCCCCCGTTGCACATAAGAATTCTGCAGTTGAACTGTAATTTATTAACTGGGAGGATCACGGAGATAGTCGATTTAATGAAGCGGCACAACATGCGTATTGCTGCGATTCAAGAGACTAAACTCACAGCAAGATCTGCTCTACATACTTGTTCTGGGTATAATGTCCACAGAAAAGATCGCGAGAGCGGAAATGGAGGTGGCTTCGCGTTTATCATACACCACTCTGTGAAATATCATTTATTCGATCCCGACCTCGGCCGCAGGGGATGCAAACCTAGAAAAGAAATCAACAACATCTACATCCCTCCTGCCACCTGCTGCCCCAGTGGATACCGCCGTAATATCAGTTCCTTACGCACTGGCAATAATCGCGTATCACAACGGACCTTCGTGTTGTCCAAGTGAGTTATCCTTATCAGGGCAGCTACCACCTAACCTAATAATCGCATTATCTTAGGCGAATTCAATGCCCATCACGATCTATGACATTCAAACTTGCAGGTAGACAGTAGGAATGAGATGTTGGCGGATCAAATAGAAGAAACGACGTTCAGCACAATAAACGGAGACGCCCCACACGTATGGTAGGAAGCTGTCACAGTTCGCCGTATATATCAATCGTGAGCGCAGGACTCGTAAACTGCGTCAACTGGCAGCCCATGGTAACATTGGCATCCGACCACCTGCCTATACTTATTTCGCTCTAGCGTACCGCCGACTTCTTCTTCACAGAAAAACGCAATTTTATAAACTTTAAAAAGGAAAGTGGGATGAATACAAATCCTTTACAGACAACCGCTTTGCTGCCCGAAATTCGGCCTCACTTTCCGGCGGAGGCCCCAAATTTAGCGAGAGAACGTGACCTTATAAGAAAGCTCGATCCCGGCGACCCCCAAATAAGGGATATAAACCAACGCATCAGATTGCTTGTGGATGAAAACAAGCGGGCGAAATGGGAGGAGCACCTAAGCGGTTGTAACCTCTCTGCCGGTGTAGGTAAGCTTTGGTCCACCGTAAAGTCCCTATCGAATGCGTTAATCACAATGGCAAAATTTCCATCGCCTTTGGCGATAAAGTGCTGTCAGGTGCGAAAAAATGCGCGAGCGCTTTCCGTCGACAATATATAATGCATTCTACGGTCGAGAGAGATAGACGGAGGGCCAAAAAGCACGCACATAAGCATAAATTCAGCGCGTCTCCAATTACCATCACCGCCAAAGAGGTTGAGGATGCCATCGGTCATGGTAAACCATCCAAAGCAGTGGGCCCAGACGGCATAGCCATGCCGATGCTTAAAAGCCTAGGGAAAGAGGGTTTCAAATATTTAGCGCATGTCTTCAACCTGTCTCTTTCCACCTCCGTCATTCCCGAAAAATGGCCAAGGTGGTCCCCCTACTAAAGCCTGTGAAACCAGCTAACATAGGAGAGTCATATCGCTCGATATCTCTTCTATCGCCAGTAGCCAAGACGCTTGAAGCCATTTTGCTCCCCTACTTAAAAAAAAATTTGCAGCTAGCCTGTCATCAGCATGGCTTCAGAAAACTCCATAGCACCACCACCGCGCTAAATGCCATTAGCACCCAGATAAATTGCGGTTTAAATCAAAATGCCCACCATAGAACAGTACTCGTTGCGCTAGACCTATCAAAAGCTTTTGATACTGTCAACCATGGCACGTTACTGCAAGACCTGGAAGGGTCTACCCTTCCCCCAAGTCTTAAAAGGTGGCCGCAAATTATCTGGGTGGCCGGCAGGCATTGGTGCAATTGAGAAATGCAACATCAAAACCAAGAAGAATTAAACAAGGGGTGCCACAGGGTGGTGTCCTATCCCCACTTTTGTTTAACTTCTACATATCAAGGTTACCTTCGCCACCAGAAGGAGATACTATCGTTTCCTACGCCGATGACTGCACAATAATGGCCACAGACCCAGGCCCACAGATCGATGAGCTTTGTAAGAGAATAAACTGATACCTCCCTGATCTCTCCAGTTTTTTCGCCTCGCGAAACCTTGCATTATCACCGACTAAATCCTCCGCGAACTTATTCACAACATGGAAGTCCCAAATGTCAACCATTTTGAACATCCACGTCGATGGCACTACGCTGCCGACTGTCTCATACCCCAAAATATTGGGTGTGACGTTTGATCAGGATCTACATTTTGGTGAGCATTCAGTCGCAATTGTACCGACAAGTCCTCAAATCTCTTGCTGGCAGTACTTGGGGAAAAGACAAAGAAACGCTCATTGCCACTTACAAAGCAATTGGTCGGCAGATTGCATACTACGCGTCCCTATATGGTCGCTAAGCCTAAAAGCTACACACTGGAAGAAGCTAAAGGCCTGCCAAAATACTGCTCTCAGAACCGCCACGTGCTGTGTTCTTATGTCCCCAGAACACCATCTACATAATGAGGCCAGAATTATCCCCATCAGGGAGGGAATTGAGATGCTAATCAAACAGTTTCTGTTGAATGAATATGATTGATGAGCCAACACCGCCCAGGGGCTTAAGGAGTCATCTCCGTAAACATTATGAGAAAATACGGTACCTGAGAACTCAGCCGTATGAAGCAAAATACACAAGCAGGTCCTCAGTGAACTCCACAAACAGGCGTCGAACCTTTATGCAGGAATTGCCCGGTGAATCCAGTACTCAAAGAACAGTACCCAAAACTTGCGGAAGAGGAACGCACAATCCCCAAGGAAACGCAAGTTACTCTAGCTCAATTTCGATCTGGATACTGTAACAGGTTAAACTCTTAAACTCGATAGTTGATTCCTCCGTCTTTTTCGGTTTCCATGTGAATTGTATATTCCCGTGCTGCTTGTTGAGGTACTCCAGTACAAGCTCTTCGTTATTAGTAGTTAAAACGTATATTATGTCATCCACGTATCTAGCATAAAATGACAAGCCTAATTTTCACTTCAGCTCCTGTATGTACTTTTCTTCTATATTTTGATTGAACCCTTCCATAAGAACGGCTGATGTGGGGCTTCCCATTCCAAGATCGTTTGTTTGTCTGTACGACTTTTCACTTCGTTTTTTGTATTATGAACTCTTAGCCGCGTTCTATTCTAAGCGAGCACGAAAAGAACGCCATACTCGGTTACAATTTCCCTGCATGTATTCAACAATACTGGTAACATTTCAGCTGTCAAAAAAATCAGTGGTTTTTTTTATTGACGTTTTCTTTGTTAGTTTAAGCGCGAAAATTAAAACAGTTTTGTAAATTATCAATATTTGTTGTGTTTTGAACACCTCTCTTGGCGCTTTTTTTTATATTTTCGTTGCAAATCTCGTGATATTTGCAATACAACATTTTTAAAAATTTAATAGCAATAAATAAGAACAAAATACTGATAAAAAAGCAAAATTAGTGATTCGGAAAACTATTTGGTAAATTACTAATTAATTAAAGAAATTAGAAAGAAATGGATGACCAGATTGAATTGCGTGATACTCGAAGCTCAATGCGGATGCAAATTGAGCACTCCATAATTGCAGCAATGCAATCAATGGGGCCGCACAATTTTTTGCGCATAATAGAACTAACAAATAGCAAGGGTGAAGTGCTGTTAGAACGTTCCTGGTTGCTACCGTTGTTGCGCGAAGGCGCCAGGGGTGCTACATTCAAATTGTTTGTTATGGAGCCGATTTTAGTATTTTTGGTACAAAAAGTGCGGGCACAATCCGAAGCAGCTGGAGCATTTTTAATAACATTTATGGTACTATGATTTCATAAAATATTACTGCTTTTTTTAATAATATAACAACTTGTCAACTCTTGCAGAAGAGGAACACCCCACTACAAGCCGCAAACGTAAATCAACAGATGCCATAAGTATGTGCTCGGGTAAAACGAATACTTCAAAATATATAGCCGGTGGCAAGGGTATACATCGTCCATTAGGTGGTGCTAGCAATGATGCAATATGTATGAAGTCTGGCTACTTAGCAAAGTCGGCCAAATCGCGAAAATCTACAGCAGGTAGTGCATATGCGGGTAGTGAATATACAACAAAGAAAGCTATAGGCGATATGAAGAAAAAGGCAAGCTCGGTCCGTTTGCATATATACCGCTCAGTCGAAATACGCTAAATAAAAGGTAAGATTTACTATCTACTGCAAAGCCAAATCAGTGGCTTACGAATTTGAAATAAAATATTGAATTCTCTTATTGAAAGAAATCGGTATGACAAAGTGGGTCATTAGTAGAGGAGGAAAGCACTCTCTCTAGGGAAACGTGTGTCACTCTATCTCAACATCGATCTGGGTACTGTAATAGGTTAAACTCTCACCCATTCAGAATCAACCTCGACATACAAAACATATGTCCTGCTTGTAATATGTCCCCACATGACACCAACAATCTCTTCAATTGTATTGTGGAACGAACGCCTCTAACACCCCTTTCATTACGGTCCACACCTGTTGAAACAGCAAGTATCCTTGAACTTTCGTTAGAGAACATTGATGACAATTTGTGATTGGTCGCACCTATTGGATGGGGCGAAGTACTGCTACAACAACAACGACGACAACGAAATTAAATGGGGTTTACACAGCGAAATGGGTCGTGCAGTTTCGTTGCTATGCAGGGATTATTTCCGGAATCTTCTTGGAATCACCTGACTGTATTGAGATCATTGCGCAGCCCTTGGAATCATTTATTAATTGTCTTATTTCCGACCTATTCTTTTGAGAGCAATTCGTGGTTTTTTGGGCACATATCGGTATAATTTCGGAACTGTAACTTTTCAGTATCACAAGTACATTTTCGAAATCATTGAACTTATTGAAATTTTGGTAAGCTACAGGTATTTCCATTCAAGCAAGCATTCCTAATACCGTATTCGGAAAAATTTAATTAAATCATTGGCAAAAATATGAAATTTCTTTTTATAGTTTTTTTGTTAATAATAATACTGACATGAGTCCAGAGGATAATAAAACCATCGTTTTCTTTTCTAATCCGAATAATTCTCTACATCGAGTAACCTACCTCTACCGGTTTTTTAGAATCAATCTAAATAATTCGATGCATACAATAATATACTTTTGACATTCTACAAAGAAACGGCTCATTTGTATGGTTATGGGCCATTATTAAAAATAATTTAGTATGAGTATAAATGAGTTCTTTTAAGTCAAACAAATAAACTAATTGCATATATAAGTTTGCATTTTTGTTCTCAAAAAAATTATTTCAATATGCGTTTGTCTCCATTCGCCTTCCGGATCGAGCCCAGTCATTATTTCTTCATAAAAATGAAGTTTATTATGTTCATCTATCAGTATTACAGTGTGTGTATGACTACCATAGACAGCTTGTGGCATGCACACGTTTAATGCACTCAATTCCTTACCCCAATTGGATGCACGTCTTTGTAGTTCTGTATCAGGCCAATACTTTTTTTGCATTTTAGTAAATTTTTCAAATTCATTACTAATTCCATTTGCAGGCTTTTATTGCTAATATATTTTTTATTTGTTGTTGTTAACTTGCTAGAATTTTTTATTTGGGCCTCTTAGAATTTTTTAAGTATACAGTTTTGTAGCTCAACCAATAGCAAAGAAAAGCTAAATAAAATGTGTTTTAACTAAAAAAAGCTAAAAGTTTTAGGCAACTTTTCAATCGTTTTATTCACTTTCTTTCATAACAACATAACATAACAGTATAAACATTTCATACATTTAGTAATTTTTTAAATTAATTCGTTCTTCAATTTCATAAAATATAAGGCAACTTACAGATGCATAAAGTCCATAAAGTCCAAAAAACTTAATCGATATTACTCTAATAATTAAACATACGCAAGTAAAATATACAGATATGTAAGTTAAGTAATCTAAATTGGACTGTAGCACACTGTTAAAGTAGTGGAAGTAATGAAAATGTTTACATGACCACATAAGGCGCTCTACTTGATTTCGAATAGTTTATAAACTCATTAATACACAAATTTTCAAACTATCTCGAAATGTTTTCTGTATTAGTTCAAACTCAAAACGTGTTCTATTTCATAAATTGTTTGAACTACTACTATTTATAAATTTTATTCAAAAACGCCATATATCAGAATTTGTTGCATATGAAGATGTATGCATTCGCGCTCAGATTAGGTTTTTGAATCAAATTCCGAGCGTTTTTAAAACAAATTATAAGTAGTAGTAGTTCAAAAAATTTATGAAATAAGACGTTTTTTTAAATTTTCTGATACCATGTTTACACGACAATATCTTTAAATAGCTTAACCTCCAGGGTTGCAGGGTGTTTTCTTTAGGGCATTTTTCAAATCAATAAAAGTATAGAAAAATTCGTAAATGGAACCGTTCTCCTAAAAATACTCAAATATCTTAAAATAAATTTAAAAATAAAAAAACACTAAGCATAAAAGTTTAAAAGTGATAATTTCCGGACAATTTTGAATTTAGTACGAATTGATGATTTAGTTGATTTAGAGCTTCTCGTTTGCATTCGATTTATGGGATTTACCCAACTCATTTAAGCGTTGCAACTATTCGGAAAAATGTTGTGCTGATTGTTCCACAGACATTTCTCTCCATTTGCTGAACATTTACTTTTTAAAGTTGTCATATACATCTTTTTATATAAGCCACTAATTTTTTCGGATCCCTGCCATTAAGCAATACTTTTATCAAAGTTTTTAAAGTATTTTGTAAACGACTTTCAAATAGCACCATATGCTTGCAGAGCTTATCATTTGGTGAATTACTTTCTGTGGCATTATTTATATTTAAGGCATGTTCGAAAATTATTTTAGATTTTAGTAATAAACTTAAGGCGGTTTGCAAATGCTTGTGCATAGTTGTTGATGAAACTGAAAAAAGTATTTAGTATTTAGGAAAGTTAACAATTTGGGAAGCTTATATGCACATACTTTCGTTTAAGAATTCTTGCAATGAAATACGTTCCAGCTGAACTACCAAATAATCGCTGGCTTCGCGTAAGTTATCTAAAATATCAGCGGCACAATCATAATGATGTTTGCATAATTGTAAGGTCGCTTCCGGCATTGTGAAGCTATCAGTGCAGCTATTACGTAGCTGACTGTAATGAAATGATGCGATGCTGGAAAAAATTTATATTTGGTTTAGTTGCAATAGCCCTAAATAATTTAGAAAACTCACCGTTTGTGTGTGAGTCCAGAGCGATAAGTGTAGAGAATCTGTATAGAGCCAGGATACTCTAAATCGCAGAGTTTCAATGATTTTTGCAACAAATCTAGCACTTCCTTTTCTACTTCAATTCTTGTAGCCTAAAAGACGAAATTCATAAAATGATTGCAAATAAAATTACATTTAGGAAAAATTTGTTGAAAGATTGTGTTACTTCATCGGCAGTACTAAAATCTTGCAATTGTTTTGCTAATGTAATTGTAGCAGTTGAGAGTTCCCAATTAACCAAGTCCCATAGTTCTGCGCTACTTTTTCTTGAGCCCAACACATCTTTCTTTTTTTCGTAATTTACAAACGCCTCATTATAAAACAGTTTTTGTTTGCGCACAAAGTCGATGCTTTAATAGCAAGATAAGATGTTATAATTGCATAATAACTTTTTAAATAATTGTCTTCTTACTTTTCTTCAGGCAAATATAAGAGCGCTCGAAAACGCATGAAACGGCCCATGTCCCAATTTTTGCCCATTTGAAAGAAGCAGTCACCTGCACGTCCCAAGAGGCAACTCTTTTGTGATACTATACCAGGCATATATTTCATCACAACCTGCTGACAACAAAAAGCTATGTAAATCGCTTTTAAGCAACTTCCATACTTCTGCTCCATATAATGATGTTCCGCGTATGTGGCATATGTAAGACATGCCTTCTCTAGCAGGAGCAACTTTAAATGAAAATACCAATACACAGTGTTTCGTGTAGAACAAGCTAGCTGGACAAAAACAAAGTTCTTATTCCAAGAAAAGTGTGATGAGTAATGAAAGAAAACAAACAAAGTAACGGGATTTTTGTTTTTTTTTATATTTTTGCTCATATATATTGAGTAATTGAAGTAAGAAGGCAGGAGTGGGCGTAAAATGC
This sequence comes from Eurosta solidaginis, assembly GCA_029619165.1. Taxonomy (NCBI): domain Eukaryota; kingdom Metazoa; phylum Arthropoda; class Insecta; order Diptera; family Tephritidae; genus Eurosta; species Eurosta solidaginis. The sequence goes on along the minus strand of JARSSU010030622.1, from coordinate 7,697 downwards.
ATTGATTAATTTGCAAAATTCTTGTTGAATATTAAGCTTCATATTTGTTTTAAGGAACACTTTTATATAATTTTTTTGATGGATTCTAAGCTCGAAGGTAAGTAAAATTTTTTAATAGTAATTCTTTCGCAATTAGAGTATTTTCAATATATTTAACATTCCGTTATTAAGAAGAAAAGTTATTTTTTCTCTATATTTTTAAATTTAGGGACAAAAAAGTTACATACATCCGTGGACATCCGGGCTAAATTTTACATATGTTATAGTCGCAAGTATTCTCTGTTGGCCTCGTAGAACGTAGAAGTCTTCTAATCACAGCTGAAGAACTCCTGTTGATGAATTCAGACTGAATTCGAAATATTGAGTAAATATAAATTAAAACAATAACATATTTATTTGTTTTATTTAAAACCGGCCTTGAGCTCAATAAAATTTTAAAATATTTTATATTAACGGCCAAAAACATTCTACATTATACTAAATAAATTATGTATTAGAGTGGCCGTGTTTGCAGTATAAAAATATTTAGGTCCTGACCTAAACATGCGGGCCCCCTTGCAGTAAACAACATCTTAAAATGAAGGAAAGTCATACTGAAGCGGTCACGCGCCCGTATTACTTAAAACTAGATACAATATGTTTGTATTATTGAATGAAAATTTGTTGGCTGATCACGTCAGGACTTGTTTGCATATAGTAGCCGCTGTAGGAAAAAAGAAGCAACATATTAAAGCTGAAAACAAGAACGGGTTATAATTCAACACACATTATACAGTATACATATTTGGACTGTATTTATTTGTATTTATCTCTTTTGTTTTCCAAGATTTTTCGTAGTCTGGACGTCTCCGTTCCAGATTTCGACGAATGTAAATTAATTTTCCATCTGGACAAAGAGCCCAAGTCTCTGTTCCAGATTTTAACTTTATGAGGTTAAATGTTATATCCAGACGAAGAGTACGCGTCTCCGTGCCAGATTGGATTTATTTTGTTAGATTATGTGACAATTAATTTTCCATCTGGACAAAGAGGCCAAGTCTCTGTTCAAGATTTTAACTTTATGAGGTTAAATGTTATATCCAAACGGAGAGGACGTGTCTCCGTACCAGATTGGATTTATTTGGTTATATTATATTTTATTTTTAATTTTCGGTTTTATTTAAAAAAATGAATTTTGGTTGCATGGTGAACGCTGAATGGCATATATACATATGTATATGAATTTTTTTTTCATTCGTATTGACCCTCTGACAGGCGCTTATAGCAGATTCACCATGTGCAGGGAACTGCATATGGGTTGTCCAAAGTTCGTGCAGTGATGCATTTGCAATAGCGAAAAAGAATGACCGCATGAGAGCACAACTGTTTATCTTTTCTTTATATTAAATTTAGTGTTTCTGCATTGGAATCATACGTAGAAAATGAATTAATTACACTTGCGAGTGATCAATTCATAATTTCTACTGAATACAATAAATAAATATTTGTATATTCGAATCTGATCGAAAATTTATAATTTGGTTTTTATTTTTGTGATTTAATTTGTCACAAAGTTTCCTGCCACCCAAGAAAGTTTCGCATTTTTCAACTAAATTTGTGGATTTCGGTAAAAATATTGTAGTTGAAAAAATTTTTGTAGCGAAAAAATTCAAACGTTTCCAATTTTGAACGATTTTCTTGCAATTCGTACTTATTTTGCAATATTTTTCAATAAAGTATTCGTGAAATAAGTAATTATAAACATTGAAAAAAAATTGGAATGGATCATGTTCCACTAAAACACCCATATTGGTATGAAAAAAATGTTCGCTCTGGCAATACCATACCGCATAGATGAAATGTCATGTAAATGACAAAAGCGAAATGTAATTACATAGTAAACCTGCCGGTAAGTAAACATAGAGGAATTTTGTAATTTATTAATTGTATGATTTGACTAACTGGTATTTACTTTTCTTTTCAAACTATGCCAATTAAATGATGTCCCTGTGTGTACATATGTATATACACTATGCTGAATGTAACACCCAAGAAGGCTTTTATGTTGCAGTGTTACCGGTCGCTGCACAGGCAGCAACAACAAAGAGTAGGCAAGAAAACACTTTAAGGACAAATTAATGGAGTGCCTCCTTCAGATTTGCGCATTTTAATTGGTTAGGAAATCCGGAATTAAATGCTTTGTGCACAATTGTGTTATTTTGAGTGAAAAATAAGTATTGTTTTTGGTTCATTTGCTGTGTCTCACAATACCCTACAAAAAATGTTGCAAGTTATTATGAGAAAAAAGAAACACCAATTAAACTCTAAAATATTATTTTCGATTCCGGTTTAAAATAAATATGTAAATTTGTTTGCAATTTCAATGCTACGCATTATTAATACTCTGAACGAGTGGTGTGTTTATACCCAATTGCATTTGAGGTTTATACATACTTGCGAATTTGGTTGTTAATTAAATAATGGAATTTAATAAGAAAAAATGCTTAGGGTAAACCCGGGTGAAATGGCTATCCGGGTGATATGGCATACCATCAAGAAATCTAATTTCTAACTCGTTCAGTAACATCATTTAAAGAAAAACGATTCAGTCTTGTGAAATAACGCGAAGGGGCAACGTCCTCTTGTTGGTGCACGCGAAAAATTTTGGTAAAAAATTGAAAGAAAAAAAGTACAGCATAAGTGACTTTCTTAATTGTATATCATTTATTCAAAGCTGAATTATTCGGTAAGTTTTTAACCTACGTATATTTCATCTACATAAAAAAGGTAAGCAAACTTTAAAAGAAAAACCCGCGTGTGCAAATTGTGAAGAATTCCAGGAAGTTTAGGTTTTGCCAGTGTTGATAGTTATTTACCGAAGCGGGCGAAATGGTGCAATTTTTTTCCGGGTGATATGGCATGCATTTTTCATATGCCATATCACCCGGTTTACTTACCATTCATATATTTCGAAAGAAAATACAGGTATATACTCTAATTAGATTTTTATATTTTATGCCAGTAGAAATGCCCAATATTTACAAACGAAAAGCTAACTCTGCCAGGGCTTCGTGGTCCAATAAAAAGTTAAGAGATGCGATTGATGCAATAAAAAAAAATTTCTATCAATGTGGCTGCCAAAGAATATAAGATCCCTTCTCAACCATAAGGCGGTACCTGAAATCTGGACTTGGACCAAAAAAACATTGGGTGGACCTATTTGTTTGGGAGACGAAATCGAGCGGAAAATGGTTTCACATATTGAAAAAATGCAAGGCCATGGGTTCGCTCCAACACGGAAGATGGTTCGCGAAATGGCATATGACATTGCTGAAAGACCTGGTGTTCAGCACCGCTTTAACAAGACAGCCAAGAGAGCCGGCGACGAATGGTTGCAACGGTTTTGCAGCGAAACAAAGACCTTTCGATTCGAAAATCTGAAGGTGTTTCGCAAGCTCGAGCGACCAGCATGAACCGTGAAGAAGTGAACAAATACTTTGCTCTTCTTGAAACTATTATGACTGAAAATGAACTTATGGGCAAACCAATTCAAATTTTCAACGTCGATGAGACTGGTTGCCAGTTAAATAATAAACCAGAACTTGTTGTCACCCAAAGAGGTTCGAAAAATATCGCAGCTATCGCTTCGGGAGAGAAGGGTGAGACAATAACAGTTATAGCTTGTTGCATTGCTGAGGGTACCTTTTGCCACCAACATGTGTGTTTAAGGAAAGCGAATGAAACCAGAATGGATCGATAGAATGCCACCTGGTTCAAAATATTCATGGGTGAAAAGGACAGCTTACGTTAACAAAGATATCTTCTTTCTTTGGCTTAAAGACCATTTCCTACCAAGAAAACCAGAGGGCAAAGTACTTCTTATACTTGATGGGCATTCCTCCCATTGTACAAATGTCGAGATGCTGGATTGCGCAGCGGAAATGATATAATTCTTTTTTGTTTGCCACCTCAATTCCTTCAACCTTTGGATAGATCGTTTTTCAAAGCATTCAAGTCATACTATTACGCTGCGTGTAATTTATTTATTCGCAATAATCCACATCGCAAAATTGAACGATATGAATTCGGAAATTTACTCTCAGAGGCTTGGGAGAATTCTGCAGTAACGAAAAATGGAATGTCGGGATTCGAGGCGACGGGTATTTGGCCTTTTAATCCAACTATAAATCGCAGAATATGCTTTTATAGAAATGAGCGAAGAAATTGAGATGGAAATTCCGCGGGATGTGACACCACCACCGGTATGTCAATAGCAACGTTATTATTTTACGTCCTATCCTTGCAGGACACATTGACCCTTTATTAGACGTCCCGGAGCCTTCTGATGTAACCCCTGGTAAAGCTCTAGACCAAGTCTGCCCAGTTCCATCGTATCTAAGCTAAAAAAAAGTGAAAGAGCACAAAAGGCACGGGTGCTTACAACGCCAGAGAACAGATCACAGCAAGTGCTCAAATCTTTAAAACGTGAGCAAAAACCAATAATAAACAAACTAAGCCATGCCTAACCAAAGAACAAAAGAAGTCTTGGATTTGTCCAGCTCATCAGAGGAAAAGCAAAACGTGCCTTTTGATGACGAGTCTGATGGATTAGAAGAGTTTGAAGATATTTATGCGCTGGTTGTGGTGAGGATACAATGTAACCTCTAAAAAAGATGACTGGGTGCAGTGTGTGATCTTCAAAAATGGTCGCACGATAGTTGCACCTCTTACATCATACCTGCAACAAATGTGGAAATGATTTTAGTAGTATGCCATTTCAACCCGATAGGGTGCACCATTTCACCTGGGTCTCCGTGTGAATGGCGAAGTCGTAATACATTTTGTGCGCGCATTTTATGCAATGAATTTTTTTAGTTTTTATTGTTTTGAAACAAAATATATAAGTTAATTTAATAATGAATTCTAATCTAACCATTGTAACAAAATTTTGTTTTATTTGTGAAGATATTGCAAAAAGAAAAAAATCGCGTCATATCACCCGGGTTTACCCTATGTGGTGTAGTTTGTCTAATACACCACTTGACGTGAATTTTGCCAAGTTTGTTGTAGTTTGTACCCTGGTAATTGAAATATTATTAAAACGTTTTGTATTTAGTACATTTGAGGAAGAAATAAAGATGGTCGATTTTTGAAATCAAAATGGCGAATTGAATTTATTTTCATTTTCTAAATTCTGATTTTCGATTAATTTTATTTTATGCCGATAATTCAATTGGCATTACATATTTTAAGAAGTGGATGTCCTAATTTAAGGATCGGTTTGTCATCGGTGTAAACCTCTCCACTGTTTCATTGGCTGGTGGAAGTAGAACAGTTTGGCCAAGGGCCTTGTAATTTGACCTTTTTCAGTCGTGATGTCGACAACTCGTACAAGGTCGTCTGGTCCAGGGTGGAGTTTACCACTCTTCCAAGTCTCCATTCGTTTGGAGCTACATTGTCGTCTTTCACGACGACGAAATTCCTATTTTGATGTATGCTTTTCGGGTGTTTCCATTTAACCCGCTTTTGCATTTCTAAGAGATATTCTCTTTTCCATCTTTTGCAAAAGGTTTGACGCAAGGCTTTTAATTTATGGCACCTATTGACTATGGAGGGCAGGATTCTCATTGGAATCTATTTCTGGAGGAGCGAGTAGATGTCCGCTACCAGGAATGACCAGGGTTAAGAGTTCTAAGTCGGTTGATTCGTTCGACGCTGGACTTAATGGTCGCGAGTTGAGGCAAGCCTCTATTCGACAAAGTAGAGTGTGTGAACTCCTCAAATGTATATTTATCCCTACCTGCACTTTTCGAAGTGGCTTTGAAACTTTTTACTCCTGCTTCCCACACACCTCCCATATGAGGAGAGGCGTAGGGATGAATGCCATTGCAGAAGTTGAATGAGCATATTAGACAATGCTTTTTCATGGAATCAGCTATAAATGCCCAAACTCAGACCTAGTGATCGTGAGGCCGACAAAGTTAGTCCCATTGTCGGAATATATATTTTTCGCACATCCTCGCTGGCGATAATCTGGAAAATGCCGCGAGAAACGATTGGGTGCTAGGTTGGTTGGGCTTCCAATGTATGGTTTTCGTAGTAAGCAGACAAACAGACAGACATAACCTTTCGAAATTCGACACCCTCTATCTCTATAACTTTTTATGTCGAATGGTCCTGCAAATCTGCCCCTAAATTAGTAAATGTCGGGAAAAATGTGGTACGTTCCTTGGGAAGGTTACCCATAGTTGGTTTGTACACGTTTTTTATAGATAGTGCAGACCTTACAATTGTGAATGATCAATTTTACATGTTTTTAACCCTAGGAATCCAGTATTGGGTCCTAATAAGCCTAAACGTAGTGGTTCTCTCCATGTAAAGAGATTTCATGGATAAACTAACTAGGATAGGATAGGTTTTGTATTCTGTGGGATGAAACTGCTTTTTGCGACATCTTACTAAGCGTTGCATCTGATGAACCAGATACGACGTTTTATTAAATAATCTTTTGTCTTTGGATGAGTTCTTTCGAGAAATCTCAGACATAAGATATCACCCTTAAGCTCTGGGTAGGTTTGAAAATATATCCAGAATATCAAAATCCGTTTTTGGTCGTTACTCTGCATGTGCTTGTACTCGTTTCTCCTCGATGGTTGTGTTGTAGTTATATCTTGTGTGGGCCATTTTGAGATGTGTTCTTGTAACCAAGAACGTCCCTGCCACCACAAGGAATTGTTGACCAGTTCATGTGCGGGAGTCCTCTGCTAGCCATATCGGCTGGATTTGTCCCGATCCACATGACGCTAATTATCTTCCAGCCTTTTCGACGATTTTCGTGATACGGTGTGCTACGAAAGTTGACCACGAACAGGGGGCTTTCATATCCAAGCCAGTACAATCGTGGAATCGGTCCATTAATAGGTTTTGGGTTCCCTAAATTGAGATATGCTGCTAATAATTCCATCATTTCGTCGAGTAGCTCTGCTCCACATAATTCCAATCGGGGAAGGGAGATAGTTTTTACAGGAGCTACTTTAGTTTTTCGCCAATAGCAAATTGATATGAGCTTGATCGTTTGATTGCGACGCGGAGTATATCGCCGCAGCATACGCATTCTCCGATGCGTCGCAGAACCGTGTATTTCCACATTGTTGGTTGGAGAAAACTGTGTCCAGCGCGGTATCCGAATGTTGTCAATTTCGGGATAATTTTTCCATAAAAATTTTCCAACGTTCGGTAGTAGTGGTGATACTTCTTCATCCCACTTTGTGCATTCAAGGCAAATGTTTTGCATAATGATTTTTGCTACGATGACTATTGGAGCAAAGCTATCCTAACGGGTCGAAAGCTTTGCAATTGCTGATAAATCGTTCTTTTGGTCAAAATCTCTAATTTTCAATGGGCTTTGCGATGAAGTAAAATTCCTCCTTATGTGCATCCCACCTGATTCCTAGTGCCTTCACTGAACTTGCGTCTTCGAATTCCAGGAAATCCTTGTAAGGAGATGTTGCTAGGGATACCCTTTAGTATTTGTCGGAATGGCTGTCCATTTTCTTAGTGGAAAGCCGGCTGATGCAATGCTTGAGATATTTGATCTCTGCAGTAATTGCTGATTGGATGCAGTGTCCACCAGCAAGAATTACATCCACATACATGTATTCTCTTAGTATTGTGGATGTAATTGGAACGTCCTTTGCCAATTGTAAAAGTGTCCTTAT